>APFE031676499.1:0-13383 GCA_000404065.3 Pinus taeda | reverse complement strand
GTTTGTTTCAACTAAACCAAAACTACCATCCTTATTCGAAGACAAGAGATATTCATTAGATGAGGAAAGTATTACATTGGAGAAGCTTATTTCTAAATAGAAGTCATAATTAGATTGAGGTTTTATATGTGTCCTTAATGACTAAAGGGGGCTTCCTTATTGATTAGTTGATATTTTTCTTTTGGTCCATCCCATGTGTGATTTTTCTTGGATATTTTGGGATTGATCATTGTTAGGGTTCTTCAAACATTGAAAAATAATGTAGTCTGTTTTGTAAGAAGCATTGCAATGAAATGACACTTATTCGTAGTCCAATGTTTGAGTCCAAGAATAATATTTAAAAATCATATTGAATTTTTATAAAAACCTTTTAATTCAAATCTATATAGATACATGGATAAGTGGTGATGTGTTTGTTGACCATCTCTTCTCTTTTGAAGTAAATTTACCTAGGGAATTTCTAGTATCATTAACAAAAAGGATTATGATTAGGTTACCTTTCATTGTTACTTTTGTACAATAGTGTGTTATTCATTTTGTACAGTGTGGTTTGGTATGTTGTTTTACAAGCAACTTTCCTACTTATTATGTTTTGCATACTTTGCAGATGTTAGTGTCTCCTCACATCAGTTTCATTGATGGTGCTTGCCACAGTACACAGAATCTATCATCTATGGTATGGGCCATTTATGACCCCTGTGGTGAGTTGACTGATCTCCAAGGTATTTTTCTAGGTCGAACAACTAATAACATCACTGAGTATAGCGCAGTTATCGAATTGTTGTCAGAAGCTATTATCTAAGAAGTTGACCAGCTGACCGAGAGACTCCCTTTCAGTGACTTAGAGCTTTCATGCCCTAGTGGCAAGTTATTAACACTCGATGACAAGCTCAAATCATTGGCTTTCGATCGGGTAATTTCAAAAGTGTTTGACATCAGTTCCTTTATTCACATTCTGTGAATTGTGCTGTCGGTACCTTGAGAGCCATTACCATTATTGGTGGTTTCTCTCTCACTTATTAATAGTTCACATCATTGACCAGTAATCAAGTGATTTTCTAGCATGTTTGACTTCAACAAATTCATTCACATGTCAGGATTTGTACATTGATCGGGTTGTTTGGAGTGAAAGACCCTGAACTAAGATTACACAAGTCTAGGTTGTGAGGTGATGTGACATGATCATGTTAATATACATGTCTCTTTCAGATGGATGGATGTGACCATACCATGAGTTATTATATGTGATCCCTATCATTATTGGAGGGATATGACCATACCTTGGTTTTGTTATGATCCTTTCTATTGGATGGTTGTGCCCATGCCTTGGATCCATTTACATGATCATTCTCTGCATTGCTGCATCCTTACCAAGATTCATGTCTCATTATGAAGAGTTTTTCAATGATGTATATGTATCTATTCTTACTTGTAGGTTTCCCGATGATGGACTCCAGTTCCCCACTTCCACTTATAAAGCATCGCACCCCTCACTCTAGTTTGACCTTCACGCTTTAGGGGGCATATGTTACACAACATTTTGTCACTGTCCCTTTACTCCCCATATACGATCTTGGAGGACCTCTACAGTGTACCCAACATGCTTTCCCATCATGAAGAAACTCCTAGTATGTCCCTCTTCATGAGCAGAATAATTCACCTTTGCATCATTTCCAAAGAATCTTCCTTCTATCCTAGTTTACAAGACCGATGCTACTGACCAGTTTCCTCCTCACGCTGATTTAAAAAGATTAAAACTAGCCCTTGCACCGTACAGAGTGACTGATCCCTTTTCCAATCATGTCGATCCTCTTTTGGAAGGTTTTTTAAATAAGGAGCCAAAGTTTTCATGTCTAGAAGCTTCGTAACAGAAGTTTGGTAGATGGTTGGGCTGAGTAGAGATGAGGAATTCAGTTTGGGCTCCTTTCCCCTATTAGGATGGAACAACCTCAAGAGATAAGACCTTCTCCCATGATGAGAGGAACTATCTCCCATCCATCCAAGTATATAAACCTCTCTTTTTCCCAAGAAAAAGTTAATTGGAGTTTTTGGAGTAAGTTTGAATAATGAACAAGTCATCTATAGCTTGTAGCTTTGTAGTGTATGCTTGAGGGAGAATAGTGTGGTTTTGGTTTGGTTTGAGACTAGAGGGAAAGAGGCCTTATAACTTCCATCATTGGGGTTGTCCATGAAGTGCTAGCAGAAGTGTGTGAACTAGGATACGTTGGAGGAGTCTAACAACATCAAGGCACCCGTTGTAATCTCTTTCTGATTTATATAAATTGAACTATTGATCGATTTCCTACATGAAGTGTCATTTTATATCTTTATGGCTTAATGTTCCTTGACCTATTAAGTAGTCTGGATACAATATTGCAAGCTATCACTTTTGTTGTTGTTGTTGTTTGTTTGTTTCAGGTATTCAAAGGAAGGAAATGGAAGATAGCTGAAGTGAGGAAGCAGGATCATCACTAAGTGGAATAAAATACTAAGAGGTAGGCCCTCTTAATTGATTCTAGCTAAGGATATTTTCCATAGATTATTTGTTTGTGTCTAGACCCTCTCTCTCAGGCTAGAGGAATTGTTTGTGTCTACATTGAGAATTTACTTGCATCACAGTTTGCCTACAGACCATAAAACTACAATCAAGGCTTATGTAAGGGTCTTTGAGAGTTTATGCATGCTCATATCAAAAACATAATTAAGGATTTAACCTCTGAGGTAACGTCATAGAGTTTAAGGATTGTTTTGATGATTGGTTGAGGGTTTTTATAGTATTATTGGGTGCCCTAACCAATCACTATGATGACAACAAAAAGTAAGACTTGTTGTAGCAGTTCAACTTGTGTTGGGTCAAGAATATTGACCAGTTTGGATCAAATTATATTGCATCATGTGGAAGCCATGTATTGAAGTTGACTTGGGTTATGAGAAGACTTCAATTAGGAAAAGATTTTGCAGTGAAGGATGTGGCATCATTGGTCTCATGGAGTGCAACGTGTTGATAACCCAAAGTAGCCCTATATTATCTATCTTGAAATGAAGAAGAGGAGTTGAAAGTTGGGTGAAGATTGTTTCCAAAGTACAACACCTTGATGGAAAAGGGTGACTGCTAGTCTAGCAAATTGGAGCTCATAAATTAGGCCTACCCAGAGATCAGATTGGATCAGCTCATGTACATGCTACAAAAGTGACTTGAAACGGTGTTATGTGGCAGCCCTTCTTGAGTCTCGACGTGTTTTACTTTGAAGGACTATGGGGGTGTTAGTGAGCAGTAATGGAGCAAAGGACCAACAAGACAAGATATGACATTGAGTCTATGAAACAAATTTTGTCATTGTATATTCTATACCATAGTCTGTTGTGTTATTCAGATTTGGTTTAATATAACGAAGATTGTGTTATACATTATTGTACAATATTTTTAACAATTGTGTATTCTTGTGTACATGTGATTTACTGCTTTATATTTTTCGTTGTGTAAAGAAGTTCTTGTTGAAATTCTTGGTTTGGTAGCGTTAGTGCTTTTAAGACTCTAACGTAGACCCAAGATTGTGGAAATTCAACATTCTTGCACTTTCCTACTCTTCCTTTGCCTTCTTTCTCGAAGCTTCCAAGTACGCCACACTATGAAAGAGTGCTCCAAGAAAACTCTGTGTCTAAGAGTATGAGAGAGAGAGAATAGAATGAGAGTTGCAAAATTGAACTAAAAAAAGCTACACCGACCAAGCCTACCCACTGATCCTCAAAAGCATTTTTATTAATGAGGCCGTTATTTTCTTCAATTTCCATCATTTTCCTCCTCACATGCAACCAATGACCTTTCACCTTCCATTTCTCCTAATTTCCATTATTTTCATAAGTAAAAATGCAAAAAATTCTATTTTTCCTGTCCAAAGCCTTTGTCATTAACTTTTCCAATTTCTTTAGCCATAATAAACTGAATGAACATCCACTAGTATTTTTGTCTCACCATTTAGCCGAGAATGCATCTCCCATGACCTTGGTATTATAAATTTTTACATCGATTTTTAACTAGGGATATTATAGAACCCTCTCCCTTGTAAGAAAACCATCCTCAATGTTCAATGACACCTATAACTAGCAAGACCATTGCAACTGAATATACTTCCCATGGAGCTTTATAACTTAGCACATTGTAGTATATACAATGACCACTGCTGAAACATGAAAAACATATCATTTACTGGAGCTTTATCACATAGCTCATTGTTATATTTACAATAACCCCCACATATACTTATACAGGTTTACTTCAACCAACAAATAAACATACTATCTATGGATATTTATAAATCTAGGTTGATAAGATATTTATAATAATATACACATATATACATATGCATATTCACTAAACCATCAAATAAAAGGATATGATTCTTGTATCAATTAACAAGGGAGGCTCACACCTCCACCACCAAGATTCACTTCCTTCCCAATAAGTCCAAAATCTCCTGCCAAAGTCAAAGTTGCATCCAATGTCCAACACTACAATCTTGCACCACTTGTCGTCTAAATGGACAATTATCAACTCATTTTTCGAGGGCATGCTACTAGTGTGCATCTAATTCCATATGAAAATTCTAATGACAAAATCAAATCCATCCCCAACCTTCCCCTCTCTACTACATAGTCCCTCGGGAAATATGGTCACCCCCTTTTGTGTAGTTACACACCTTCTAAGTTCTGCTAACACCCCCCATCCCAGGGAGTCCATCCCTCGGCAAGGTTTCCTTCCATCAGAAGGTCCAAAAACCAAGGCATATCCCTACCTCAAACCATTGTACTAGTTGTAGCATGCTCATGGAAATCAAGGGACATTATTAGGTACCAGTGTCCCACAATGGCCCTGCTCCTAAATACTTTGTGAGTATACTATTTCCTGCGCTAATTCCTTTTGTTTTTTATGCTAATTCTTAGAGTCATTTTTGACCACCCAATCAGACATCTAATTCTTTCATGTACCAAGCACATAATTCCCATTAGATTCAAAATAAATTTAATAACTTCAAATCATACCTCATTGGTGGCCCGTCAACAAGGTACACTTGAAATTTTGTTCGCTTCATGTCGTAACAATTCAAAATATAATATTTGACCAAATCATCATGTATAAACGTATCACATTAGGTTAGCTCAAAACACAACCATCATAATCAAAATCATGGATCACATGCACCCATCATAAACTAGAATCGTAGATCACATGCATAATAAAAATAAAATAAAATAATGATAATTATGCTTTAATCAATCCTTAGCTTCTACCTTTATTGTTTGCCTTTTTCATACGCACACTGGATCAATTGCCATGCCTAACAAACACCCAATTCCTTCTCTTCAACCATTACACATACACGTAGTGTAAATCAGACACATATAAGCATATACGACATACAACGCCATGCAATACATGCACCTATACCTAACATACAACACATATATCTACTCCTAGTGTATAACACAACACAATACATACTCCTACATCTGGTGTACACAACACAATACATACACCTACACCCAATTTACAACACAATACATACACATAAACATAATACAACATAATGAATACATTTTTCATGATACCATGACTACAAAATGTACCTACATATTACTGCATACCCACAGCACAACATGTATGACATGCACACAATACCACATGTACACTAGTACTATATGTACAACATGTACATAGTACGAGTTGTACATTGCACCACCTACACAACGTGTGCACAACATCACATGCACACAACATCACATGTACACAACAACAATTGCATAATGTGTACATAGTTCCATATGTACATTGCACCACATGTATATTGTGTACACAATACCACATGTACACAACACCCCATTCATGACATGTACACAACATCACATGTAGACAATGCCAAATGCACAACATGCACACAACACCACATGCACACAACACTACAGGTACAACATGTACACAACACCATGTGCACACAACACCATATGTAGAGTCATGCACAAAACATCACATGTACATAGTACCATATCCACAACATACACACAACATCATATGTACATAGCAATGCATATGTAACATGTACATAGCATCATATGTACACAACACCACATATCCAACATGCACACAACAACATATGCACATAACACCGCATATCCAACATGTGCACAATACGATATGTACACAACACCACATATTCAACATGTACATAGCACCATCTATACCCATCATATATATGTAATATACACCATATATACAACAAGAATACAACATCATATGTACACAATATTACATATACAACATTACACATCACCATCCATGCTTATCCTAGCATGCTGCAAAGCACATTGTTTTCATTATGTTGATGTATCCTTCAGCATTACCTATCATAACATAAACACAGGCATAATACAAGCATACAATATCAATTCATATCCACATAATACCGACCTCATATATTTGTCATGACTACTCTTCCCACTTGCTTCCCCATAAATGGAGAACATCTTCATGCTTTTCACCTACATGAGCAATCATTCCACCACAAGAATGATCCTTGGTGACCCTGTCAGACAACGAAATATATACATACATTTATACATATAAACATCAACACAAAACAATCATGATCCCTGATGGCCCTATCAGATAACAACATACATACATACATACATATATAAATATAAACATTAGCATAAAACAATCATGATCACAACATACTTACTAGATATCGTAAGGCCAAGTATAAGAAAACTTCCTTTATTCATGCACAACATGCACAATATTGAGAACAATAGTTCCCAACGTATCCAAGGCATATGAAACCTCAAATCCATTTACTTTACCTTTCTCATGATTGTATTGACATCGTCCATTATCCCAATTGACCAAACCAATCTAAATGGATGCCATATCCTTTTCCTCAGCTGTCCTTATATGTGCACCAACCTCATCTGAGTCTTACATTGCCTACTAGATTTCATTCATCTCTCCTGTGCTCCACTAACTTTCCCCTTTCCCAAATCAATTCCCAAGGCTCAAAACATAAAAGGAATGAAAAGAAACAAACAAGAAGAAAACCATGAAAATCAATAATAATACGACACTGCAAACAAAGTGGCAAGACCTTGCACCAGACATAACAAAGACGCAATGACACCATGAATCCATTCCCATGGTTCCCAATGCCTCCAAGTGCAATCTCAATTTGAGCCTTCTTTAAGATTTCATGGTAATATCTTTTTCCATGCAATCCCATGTATCATACTGCCATAAACACATAACTATCAGTGCATAATTAAACATAAAAACATACTAGTTACCTTACCTTTTCATACTAATGTGAAGCATTTTACCCTGCAACTTCTCACACATGTCAACCACATGTTCCAAATATCAAGACAATCATATCTATCAATTTGAAATGAACCTTTACCGAGACTAAAAATCATGTCATAATCCATATTCAATTCATAGTCATTAGACATAATGCTCCAATGGTTACATATTACTCTCAAGTACAAGTTAGCTATCTCAACAAAACTGTTTTAGTAGGACCATCTTAAAACAAGATCATTTCTTGATGCAATCTTACAGACATATACTCATATCATGCAATTCATCAAGCATTCAAAAAAATATAGACGACATAATACACACCAATATTCAAAGACCAAATAGACGACATAATAAAAAATTCAAGCACAAATCAGAAAGCTCACACCTTAATGTATCTCAAGGGAGGCTATATTGTCTGTGTAATCAATCTAGTTAGCACGATATAACTTCATAACACATCAGCTCAAACAAAAATATGATCATGATATCCATAATGGTAACTAACCAACATGTTCACATCATAACCTCGTAAACATTTGTCATTCATGCATAACAATAAAATATGTATGACCAATATATATTATTACAACACAATGTAACCCTAATCATAACCCTAACCATTTGTATAGGCCAAACCAATTTAGCATGATACATATAACATCAATATATTAATTCTATAACTCTAATCATCAAGTTAACTAACATATAACAATAATAAGTTAACATATAACATAATCATCAATTTAACTATCATATAACAATCAACAAGTTAACATATAACATAATCATCAAGTTAACTAACATAAATCAACAACAATAATGCATATAATGACAATTTACTATCATTCATGACTATATGACCACACTGATTCACTAGCATCTACCACGCATGTAACCACAACAACAATAAAATGACAAACATTTATATAATCTTAATCCATATAAAAATACATTAACTAACATACTTGCATGCCAAAAATGCAATACCTTTATGATGATATTCTCTTACCCTAAAGTCTAGAGCTGCGACCTCAATCTGATGGTTTGCATCTCCTGACCTATCTCAGTCAACACATTAGAATCATAACATAACAACTACATCATGATGACATAACTACATACAATGACCTCACAATTCATGTCTGACATACCATACATACCTAACCATAACCATGAAAATGTGTGCATAACAACATATAAACACTGACATGCATAAAAAATGCATAGTACAATTGACATGCATTCATGACAAATGCATCGAGCAACAACATCATCAACTCCCACATGGAAACACAATTGTAACAATGACCACTACCATGCTTACATAACAAGCACATATACCACCTACATGCATGCATGAAAAACACATTCTGCTCATCCAGTCCAAGTGTTGAACCATGCTCTGATACCACTATGTGGTATCAGATATAGCCCAAAGAAAATGGAAACCAAACATCACCCAAAGAGAATGGAACCTTCTCACATACCACTCTATGGTATCAGATAACACCGAAAGAGAAAAGAAACTAGGCGTTCCCCAAAGAGAATGAAACCTTCTGAGATACCACTCTATGGTATCAGATAACACAAAAAGAGAACATAACCCAAACATTCCCCAAAGAGAATGAAAACCTCTCTGATACCACTCTATAACACCCTCCTCCCACATCTACCTAAATAATCAGGCAACTGGGGTAAACATGAGACGAGAAGTTACCATGATATGATTTGAATCCCTATGTGTCATTTAAGGAAGTAGAACCAACGGACCACATCACATAGACCTTCCACATCAACAACAAAACTCCCAAGAGCCATCCCAACCACTCAGGTAACCATCCCCAGAGATCAACTGAACTTTTAGTGCATCAAACCCATGGTCGCTCCCTTCATATGGAAAAGGATGTGTCTGGGAGGCTCCAAATGCTCCCACAACAAGGGCAAGGGATCTTTCTGGGACCTTTTTCCCCACTGCTATTCCTACAACTCCAGTATTTGTGCCACTTTTTCAAGCCTAGAGCCCAAGTCGCTACCCAAAACTCAATCACACACTTAGAAATGAAATTTCACAGTAGAACAAAGATAAATTTGCAAAAACATCAACAAGGACTAGACTGGAATCCTACTAGCCATGGTAGGATTTTTGTCAAACATGTCACAAACATGAAAGCTACAAGTCTTAATAATAGAACTAAGCATAGGGGTCTCATAATTATCTAAGAATCTCTAAGAAGAATTGATGCCTCAAAATGTTAGTTGCAATTTGATCTATTACGACATAGATATATTTTTCATTCATTTACAAGTAAAAACATGATGAGATCCATAAATAGCCACTATTATAGGACATGTTCATAACTAACATATAAACATCAGATATGCGAAGCATATAACAACCATATGAACCACATAACAATAAGCATATTTACCCATCAATACCATAGGAAAGAGATTTTATTTCCACAAGAAAAATGAAACCAATTATGGGAATTCCATACCACCCAACCATAGACATGATTGGGCCAAATCTCTCTTCAGCTAGTCACCCCTGTGCGATATTCCAAGCATGAATGTGGGATCTCATGGAACAATCCCTCAAAACCAAACCAGGGCTTCCAAAGTCCAAACAATGTCAACCCATCAAAAAATAATTCCACCTCACGGTTGGACATGACAAACCATCACTAGATTGGTCTCTACCCAAGCCTTCCGGGGCTCTGGAGCATTTGTTCCAACCAAGGCTTCCAGGACTAGCAACCCAACCCATGGCTATTCTCAGGCTTCCATAGTGTTTTTCCAACTAGGGCTTCTAGGACTAGGAACTCAACACACCAGGAAACATGAAAACCAACGAGAAAAACAAATAAACAAATCCACAAGACCATCACTATCCTGGAAATGGAAAGGCTAGGAAAATCCTTTGCCAATCTAGGAAATACTCTATGCCAGTGACAGATCATGACTAAGAAACCACATGCATATGACATTCATGCCAAAACTAGTGAGGAAAACATACATGCAAATCGGTAACTACAATAAAAACCCATTGTAGCTACTGATCCCGATGTCCTCCTACACTTTCCTATTCTTCATTTTGATTTTTTCTCCAAGCATCCAAGTATGCCACAATCTCCAAGAATTCTCCAGGAAAACTCTGTGTCCAACAGTATGAGAGAGAGAATATAATGAGAGCTCCAAAATTGGGCTGACAAAAAGCTACACTGACCAAGCCTGCCCACTGATCCTCAAAATCCTTTTTATCAATGAGGCCTATATTTCCTTCAATTTCCATTATTTTCCTTCATTTTTCTCCTCACATGTAACGTGCGACCTTTCACATTCATTTTATCCTAATTTCCATTATTTTAATAAATAAATGTGCCAAAAATGCCATTTTTCCTTTCCAAATCCTTTACTAATTTCCTTAGCCATAATAAAATGACTAAAAACCCACTATGATGTCTTTCCCACCATTTAGCTTGGAATATGTGTCCCATGACCTTGGTCTTATATATTTTTACATGGATTTTTAACCAAGGCTATTACAAAGGAGGCTAAACCAAACATGATGGAGGATAAAAGTAAGGAAAGACAAGAAATACTAAAGAGAACAAGCACAGAGTGAGCGCAAGAGAGGGGGAAACTAGAATGCAACTAATCCCACACCTAACCTAACAACTAGAAGGTCGGGGGTCACGTATAATGAAATTTCCAATGAAGCCACCATATTTTTTCCTGAGCTATAATGAGAATGATACAATCGACTAAAATAGATATAATGTGCAAGAGAAAATATGAGAGCTTGAAGAACTTGCACAATAGAAGGAAGGTCTTTCCTATGGACAAAAATATGTGTCACAACCACTACTCTTATCTAGTTCACATTTTTACCTTTTTGTTAGACATCATAATTTGAAAAACATTGAAGACTTCTTGTGAATGCACCTTCTTCTGTGTCATCCTACTTAGCAATCATGAGAAAATTCTAAAACATTTGATTTCAAATGGAACTTTCCAAGTAGGATTTCTCCAACCATTTGGTGATTAGATAATGAAATTCAAAACAATCCTCCTGAAAACCTTGAAAATTTTGAAATAATGAATCTTCATTTAAATGCATGGAATCATGATGAGAATCTCATGAGGTAAAATAGATATAATCATATTCAGCAGACATGCCAAGACAATGAGGACCTAACACAACCATCAACAAGGACTCAAGTGCCTCAACTGCTCGGCAAGTATCTAAATGGTGTGATGTTGAACCATGAGGATCAAAGGATGTAAACAATTGTCATTCGATATACTAGTGGGAAAGTGGTGAAACAAATGACAGTTAATATCATGATCAGATAGACCATTTACCGAATGAGATTACGGGTTAGAAAATAACCAAGATAGATTAGTTTGAACATATTCACAAATGCTTTGTATAATAGAATCATATTCTTCACATGACAAATGACACACTGCATTAGCATTGTAATCATCGAAAGAAGTGAAAAGGAATGCCAATATAGCAAACACATGAGACTGGTCAGAATATAATGAACGAAGAAGAATTTAATTTTCACAATAACTCATGCATTCATTCACGATCAAGAGGATTTCAGGTGCTATGAAGAAAGAGATTCACGTAATGATATTCACAAGGAAAAACAGGATCCTCTTATATTTAACCAATATGATATATATGATTCCTTCAACCAAAGCTGATCTTTGATGTGATCAAATTCATAGCTCAATGAATTTAGGAGAGATATACATTCCAAACCCAAGTTTTATACAAGAGATTCACATGAAGATGAATCAACTGAAGAAGATTCTTGAGTCTAATCCGAAGTGAAATATTGAAAATTTGATAAATTACATCCAAAATACCAAACATCTTTCTAAAAGAAATTTACATCAAGTGAAACGATGGAAAGAGAAGGATTGTGCAAGAAAAAGCAGATATGACTTAGGTCGGGAGGCTTAGCAGAGTCATGAGATCATGACATAAGGATCAATGGAATTTGAAGTGTCTCAACTTGCTGACAAGTCCCAAAACATTTAAATATTGTAAGATTACATTTCGAATGTTGAAGCAGATTGTGCATGACGTGAGGATAGCTTCTATCCCTAGTTTCAATAGGACGATTGCTCATCAGATGCTAACCATCTTTGTCACTAATTTGACTAGATTTTTAAACTTCAACATCCAGATTACTCAAGTTGAACGATTCTTCTGATCTCAAATTTGAAGATGTATGGATCAGAAAAATTTCATGAGCAAGCCGATTTGAAGAGTTACCTGCATGCAGGACAAGAGATGACGAGGGATGGAAAGAGTATCCAATGATTTGTTTGTTTTCATTTTTGTAACACCCTCCGAGGTAAATGTACATATAAACCAACATAATAGGAACAAAAATATAATAAATATACAAGCCATCAAAATCCAAATATATATATATATATATTAGTACGTTTTCACATGAAAACCAAGGGAATGAAATTTTCATTAATAAATGCAATGAACCAACCGGTGATGGGACTACCACATTCCACCCAACCATAGATTGGTTAAGACAAGTCTCTCTTCAGCCAATCACCCCCATGCCATATTCCAAGCATGATGTGGGACTCATAGAACACATCAAAAACACCAATCAATGTGGATGTCACTAGGGTTCTCCGGTTACACCATGAGGAATTTGAGTGCCTCCTAGTCTCTCAGGATTTACTATGCATCCACACTCTGATTCAGGGATCACTAGGACCTACACCGAGACATACTCTCTAGGATTTACTGTGCATTCCATCTCGGAATCACTAGGCCCAACGAAGAGAAAATCCACCTCTTGGCTTTACGTATATCCCGCCATTCATCGACAATGATTCTTAGGCCTACTAAGGCACACAATCTGGCTTTACCACAATCACAGTCTCGTTCATGGGTTACTAGGCTAGTGGTTTCATGCATCCTCAGTACAGTTCGGGGACCACTACCACCATGTTTTTTTCAGTTCAGAGATCCAACCCACTCAGCT
>APFE031676485.1:410297-423469 GCA_000404065.3 Pinus taeda | reverse complement strand
TATATATATGAACATATCATCGCTGAGGTAGGCATTCCCATACTCAGATCAAAACTGAATAGAAACTATCTAAACTACTCTGATACAGGAATGATTTTGTAATACATCACAAGTATAGACATATGTAGACACAGTATGGGCGCATCCATTTGTTTATGAATAGTCCACTGTATAATGAATAACAAAATTTCTCGCAACCTGGATGGTGGAAACTAGATCCAGGGTCTTCATTTCTGCTTCACGAACTAGTACGATTCTATCCATGTGAATGAATGTGTCGAAGTCAAACATGGTAGAAACCACTTGATTACCAGTCAATGATGTAAATTTTTAACAAGTGTGAGAGGAACCACCAGTAATGTCAATGGCCCTCAAAGTACTCAGTACAATCCATGAAATGTGAATGAATGAGTCAATGTCGAACACATCACAAAATTCTTTGATTGAAGGTCAATGATGCAACCTGTCGTCAAAGGTGAGAAACCTGCCATTGAGGCATGCAGATTCCAAGGTACTGACGATTTCTAGATCATCTTTCTAGATAATGAGTTGGAGTCGATAGAAAGCGATCCATCGTAGGCAAGCCCACAACATGAAATCATAGATCAATTTTTGAATAAATGTATTTGGCAAGGACTAACTCAGGGATGGTCAAGATGGATGACAAATATTTTGCAAATGAATGGTTTATTTGAACTGACCCCTTGAACACATAATGACACTGCAGATGGTTTGGTGACAATTGACCCAAAGCTAATACCTAGAAACTGGCTGAAGACTTTCAATATGGTTTGATTAACTGTTAGGCAAAGGATTTCCCAACCAAGGTGAACGAAAAGTGTCATGTTCAAGCGTGGTTAACTGCTTTTCTAAACACAAAGTATAACAATCAGGTTCATTTTTCTCTCTTTTCCCCCACCATTTCTGGCAAGTACCTCTTTATTTTTGACAAGCTTGAAGAGGATAATAGTTGCTTGGTTATAAGCTCATCCTTCGAATGAGTCCATCTTAGTTTAAGATTCGAACCCTAAGAAGGGGTGGTCTGTCCCTGTTTGAAATTGAACGGGTCCTTTACTGTTAAATTTTAACGAGTCCAGTATAGGAGAAACTAGGTATTTTTCAATTTTAGGGAGTTAGAAGAAAAACTTAAGAAAAATCCATGGTTGTCTTTTTTCATAAATTTGTGTCTCTCAAGCCCGAAAAAGTATAAAATAATACTTGAGAGAACCGCTTGACCATTACGATCAAGGAGTACTTTTCATAATTAGTGCCTTTAATCTGAAAAAGTAAAAAAGCGATCAAAAACACGTCGTTTTATTACCAATATCGAACTTGAAACGAAAAAAGTCTGACAATCTTTTCATATTTTACGAGTCAGAAAAGAGCTTAAAGAGGAATCCTATGTTTTTTGTTGAAAATGATAAATTCTCCCTGAAAACCCTATATTCTGTACAAAAACTACAAACATTACTCATATCTGTTTAAAATTAATAAAAATGCATCAAAAGTGACATTTTTAAAGTGGAAAATAAACAATTTAAAATTCATTTATTCAAAAAATCTTATAAAAAAGGCTTTTGCAAATTCATTTTTACCGTTTGACTTTGGAGTAAAAAGTAAGAGCTTTTGGTAAGAAAACTTCCTGTGAAGATTGCGGAAAATTTGACCGTTGGAATCGACAACCGTCCTCTCCAGGTAATACACATCATCTTTATCTTGCATTTCATCTATTTCATTTTCATTTTTAGGGCTTTAAGATTCATTTTTTAAGGAAATTTTGGTTAAAAAATCGCTCGCGGTGGTTGCACAGGTATACCATGTGTACCCTGCGAACCCCGACTTTTTCGTACAAACGAAAGAGTTAGGGTCCCGCACATACTTTTAAGGACGAGTGCGAACCTACGCACTGTCCCTAACCTGGTGGGTGCGGACCCCGTGAAACGTGTTTTGAAACCCTATCTTTTTGCATTTCCACCCAAATGATTTGAAATTACAAGGTTCTAAACCGCCTTTTTTGCAATGTAGGTACACAAAATGCTTGTTTGACGGGAAAGGGAACACGAAGATGTGGATCAAGCCACATTACTCCATCCACCTTCAATACAGGCATTAAGAGCATGCAGACTTTTGAAATTCTGGGCCATACCTGGCATGAGGGCTCAGGTAGACTTTCTACAATGGCTGGTAGACAAGTGGAGCACACAGGACCATTGTTTCATAATTGGTGGTCACCGGCTCGAAATTGAGCCAGAGGACATTTATTTTCTGACTAGTTTTCCCAAGAGAGGCGCAGGATTATCTCTATTCGGATCTAGGCCAGGTGGCCAGTCTATCACTAGTCTCTGACTAGAGTTTTGCAATGTCCAAACTACGGACAAACGGATAGTTGTTAAGACCATATCCCATCCTGAACTTAAAGTGATCGCATTAACTGTCACCAGACTGTGCGGGAGTGCAGCATTGCATCTAGCTACCGGTTCCCAAATGCGCATGGCAGTAGACTGCTTCCGAGGCACCATCTTCAACTGGTGCGATGTCGTGTTGGCCAATGTGAAAGGCCAACTAACTAGGGCAAAGAATGGACAACTAAAGAACTTTGGATATGGTTTCTTAGTTGTGAGATTTGGCCTAGAGAGGGTACCTATGTTGGTTCCACAACATCTTTCTGTTGAGGCTGGACTTCCCCGAGATCCTAGGATTATGCGCTGGGTTGCAGTCATGGCCCGTCATCCTGAGGAGGGCACAGAGGTTGTTCGATTCCCACCTGAGTATTTTCGTTGGTTGGGAAACCAACTTTTCGTGATACAGGAATTTCCATATGCTAGGATGATCCAGACATGGCTCTTCCACCAGGAGAGAAATGGGATGATACAGGTAAAATTATTTTCAACATTTAAAATTTTTTTAAACTAATTTAATTTTTTATTTTTAAATCATCCAAAAAATGATAGTAAAAAGTTTTAAATGCAGATGTGGGTCCACGGCGACCAGCTGCTCTCCCGCCCTATGAGAGAAGACACCCTGCTACTGCGGCACCAGCCCCACAGGACCAATCAGTAGAGACCTTGGCTGAATTGGAGAGTCATCTAGAGCACTTAACAATAGATATTCCAGAGACTAGCATAGATGATATTCCTCTTAGGCTACAATGCTATGTGATTGGGGTCTCAGGACCTTTTAGGAGGTTCCTTTGTAGGGTGGCCCGAGCAGTGGTTTCTTATCGTGATCATCATCAGGGATATGATGATCGCCTTTGTAGACGTCATATGACATTTATATCTTTTTGTGCTATCATTTTTGTGGATCATAAGGTGTTTTTCAACCTATGATCGAAGACGATGTATATTTGACACACTTCTATGCTATGATATATCACTATTACTGGCTATCTTGTATAACATGTTTATGGAATGTTTTTAAATTTACTGTCTTGATTATTGCAAATGTTTATTTAACATTTGAGAAGCAACTGCATCTGCTAATGTGTTTAAATATCTTGGAATATGTTGATATTCAATGTAGTCAAATTCACGTTCCAAGAGATGAACTCTAAAAAATAATCTTAATAATACTGGGTTCCTAATGGCATAAAACCTGTTGAGCTGTAATACAACGAGTTCAGAATCTAACAATCAAACTCTGAATCCCAAATGAGATGGATTCAGATAATAACTCAATCACTGCACTATACTCTGCAATGTTATTTGTTGTTTGACCAAGGCTTACCACATGCATAGATACTAACTCATCAGAGGGTGAATAGATAACCCAAGCTACGGAAGAAATATTCCGTGTACTACAACAAGCACCATCAGCAAAACCAATGTATGTTTGAGAAGACATTGATATCTGCAATATCAAGAGTAAAACCAAGATAAGCAGGAATAATGATAACACACTCTCTAAACTATGCACAATTTCTAATCTAAAAAACACCAACTAGAAAGAAATCTATTCTAACAAGAATCTCCACACCAAACTCTAAGCGTAATATCTTCTCAAATAAATCCCATTTTTGGGTCTACCTAAAGAGACACCGTCAAAATCTACTAATTCATAGGCCCCTTTGGCCAGCTTACGCTTAACAGCAAAAGGACCATGCCACATGGGTACGAATTTTCCAACCCCTAGCTTATCGTTAGCTTGACCGTATAATAAAACTAGGTCTCCTTCCGAAAGATTACGAGGTGTAACATTATGATCGTACTGAGCTTTTATCCATTTTGCGTGAGTCTCAATTGCTAATGCAGCATCACGTCGATTCTCATCTAATTGAGCTAAGTGCAACAAACGTTTTTCCTCTTCGGAAGTGGCTGGGAGTCATTCTATGGCTATTTGCAATGACGAAATTTCGCATTCAATGGGTAACACTACTTCCAACCCGTAAACAAGCTGAAAAGGAGTGAAACCTGTTGATGTTTTGACTAAGGTTCGATACACCCAAAGTGCTGAAAATAACATGTTATACCAATTCGACCGGTGAATACCAATGATTCGTAAGATCATGGTGACTAGAACTTTGTTGATTGCCTCAACCAGACCATTAGCTTATGGGTAATATGGAGTAGAGCTATCGTGACGCAGACCAAGTTGATTTGCTAACTCAGTCATCATGATGTTTCGGAAATGGCTCCCATGATCAGTGATAATCCCTTGAGGAACACCGAACCTAGCAATTATATGATTGAAAACAAAAATAGCAACAATTTTGGCATCTGCCGAAAATGTAGGCATCGCCTCGGCCCACTTGGTAAAATAATCTACCGCAAGGATGATATATGCATGCCCCCCGGCCGAGTGAAGGTTACATGTAATAAAATAGATACCCCACTTTGCGAAAGGACCAAAAACAATTATAGGGTGGAGAGGAGCACGTGGAGCACGCATCTTTCGATCAAAAATTTGGTAATTGCGGTATTTCTGGACTACATTGATACAATCTTTAAATAAGGATGGCTAGAAATAGCCAGCACACAATATCTTTTGGGCTGTGGCATACCCAGATATATGGCCGCCACACGCTCCAGAGTGACAGTCATTGAGAACCTTTTCAACTTCGTCATGAGTTAAACAACGAAGGAAAACATAATCCACTCCACGACGATAAAGTGTATCTCCAATAATTCTGTTCTGTTGGGATTGGAAACATATTTTCCTTCACTGAGATCGTGAGATTTCATGCCGAAAGGATTGGGTTTGGAGATAGATAATTATATCCCCATACCATGGATCAAGAGTACTGATAAGAAACAAAGATTCGTCCGCCAAGGATTCTTCTGCCACAGTTTTGGTATCAGTATGCGGCAAGTCACACATTAATTCTGCAAAAACCAAAGACTTCTTTGACTTGGATTTTTCAAATTCCAGGTCAAATTCTTGCAGGATAACAGTCCATTTGGAATACTTTCCCCCTAGCAATTGTTTAGTCAAAATATACGTCATAAGGTTACAGTCAGAAATTATTGTGGTTTTGCGTAGTAGAATGTAGTGACGAAATTGCCGGACAGCTTGAACAGCTGCCAGGGCCAATTTCTCCACATGTGAATATTTAAGCTCGGTCAGATTCAGATTTCGACTAAGATATTAAATCACATGTTCAGCGTTGAATTCATCTTCCTGAACTAAAACCATCCCAATGGTGGAATGAGAAGCGGCGAGGTACAAAAATTAGTCCTGGTTGTAGTTGGGAGGATGCAATAATGGTGCATGGGTCAACACATGTTTAAGTGCATCAAAATATTTCTGAGCTATCTCATCCCAAAAGAATGGAGTGTTCTGTTTCAACACCCTGGTAAAGCCTTTCGTTATCTTGGCGTAGTTAGGAATGAATCGACGTAAAAAGTTTGCTTTCCCTTGCAAACTTTGGAGTTGGCGAAGAGTCGAAGGCGGAGGTAATTTGACAATGGCTTCAACCTTCGAGGGATCAACACGAATACCGGCTTTTGAAACAACAAATCCCAGTAAGCGACCCGTTTCTATACAGAAAACACATTTGTGTGGATTCAACCTAATTCTGTAATGCCTACATCTCATAAAGATGGCTCGTAAATCAGTGAGATGATTGGCTCTTCGTAATGAATGAGCAGGTAAATCGTCGAGATAAGACTGCACAATGTGCTTGATGTCGTGAAATGCGTAAGACATAGCCCGTTGAAAAGTTTCTCTGGCGTTCTTCAACCCAAAAGGTAATTTGCAATAAGAAAAGGTCCCCATGGACAAATGAAAGCCGTTATTGGTTGATCAGCAGGCAGTATGTTAATTTGATTGTAACCGGAAAATCCATCCATGAAGGAGAACATTTCACTGCCGGCACAATCATCAATTATTTGATCGATATAGGGAGTTGGATAATTGTCTTTAGGACAAGCTCGATTAATATCCCTATAATCAATACATATTCTTATCGTTCCTTGCTTTTTGTTAACAGTAACAATATTCGATACCCAATCCGTTAAAGGAATTGGATATATGAAACCTGCTCGAAGTAATTTCTCAACTTCAGCTTTAATAGCAGCAACTTTTCTTCGGTGTATCTGATGCAAACGTTGCCGGATGGGTTTAGCATCCGAGTAAGTTTTTATTTCATGGAAAACTGATGGATCGATTCCTGGCATTTCTTCGTATGACCAGGCAAACACATCGCGGAATTCTTGAAATAGGGCTTTATAAGTTTGGATTTCCTCGTCCGTATAGGAAGCACCTATATGAATGTTTTCAATAATTCCGGGTTTCATTGAAATGTCAATAGGAATTGTTCGATAAATATTTCCCAAATTCAACTTAGAATCAGGATGTTGCAATGGATTCTGTGATTCCTTGACATAATCAGTGGTAAAAATAGATGAGAAATCATTTTCAAAATGATCAAGCTCAGGTAAAAACGAAGATCGATGATGAAGATCTTCCCATGGTAAATCATCAATAGATAAAAGTTCACGAATTTGCTCATCAGTATGAACAGGTTCAGAAAAAGTTGTTGAATATGAGGTTGAGATTGAAAGTGACTCCCCATGGACCACATTCATTGGATCAATTTCGGTTGAACTAGAGTTGGAAAATGATTGTACCGCCTGATATGCAACTTCAAAGGGACTCAAGGGCATGTCATCACCAAATGAGTCCACCTCGGAATCGGAAGGTACGATCCAAGGATCATCAAAAGTAATAGTGTTCGATGAAATCATGTGAATGGTTGCAAATGAAGGTGATATGTTAGGAGGAGGAAAAGAAAAAGTTCCTAGTAAACCAGAATCTTTAATCAATCCCACCCCAACATCCTTATAAGGGATAGCTGTTTTACCGATATGTTGAATACTCTCAGAAGATGCTGGATCAGATGAAAAGTAATTTAACTGATCTATTGTAACGATCTTTCCATTATTAGGGAATTTAATAAGCCGAAAGACCGATGAAACAACAACAGTCATAGCGTAGGACCAACTACGACCCAAAAGAAGGTTGTAATCTAGAGGGGCATCAACCACTTCCACATCTAGATTAACAGTTTTGCCTTCTACCCCTATAGGTAAATCCTGCAGAATGCCAAAAGGATGAAACCCTTGGCCATCAAAAGCCTTTAAAATTGTTGGGGATTAATTGAGCGTAGGAGAACCAAGCGATCTCCAACACTGAATCGACATAATACACGTTGAGGCTCCCTCATCAATAACAGTTCGAAAGAAAGGTTTGTTTTTGACTAACACTGGGCTCTGGAAAGCCATTTGATGAGGAAGACGAGGTGTACTAATTTCTAAATTGAAGATTATAAGATTGGAATCCTGAACATCAACAGCTCCTATAGTAGACAAAAGCAATTTACGCTGTGCTGGACATGATTGCAGCACCTCCAAAGCTGACATTGCTGAAGGGGATATAGCTAAATCTTCAACAATGTTATAGTTCTGAGCAGCTCTTGCATGTGGATTGAAAGCTGACTTCCGAAGTATACCTTTAGCAGGCGGTTTGATTATTAAGTCTGGATTAGGTTTCTCGATCTGTAGCAGATCGGAACCGGGAGGAGTTGAAGTTGATGGGTTTGAACTAGAAGATTCTGGTTCCTTACCACCAATAGGATTCTTACTTCCATAATCTTGCGATCGTGTCGCAATCCTAACATGGGACATCATCATAATTGGTTCTTCTGAGGCATTTGAGGAAGAACCTATCATCTTACTATCTTGACTAGGAAAAGGATCCTTCAAGACAACAGGCGTTTGAGAGCCTTTGACGATCTTTGAAACCTCAGCTCGATGTGGACAATCTCTTGTAAAGTGCTCCTTGTCATAAATGAGACAAGGATAGCGAGGTTTACGTTTCTCGTCAGTAGATTTGGTTTTTTCTGGTTTCTCTTTTGCGTTTTGTTTATTTTTCTTCTTCCCTTTCTTTTTACCGCCGGATTTTGATTTGGCCGTAGAAGATTCTACAACATGAATATCGGCAGGAACTTCAGTGGAAGCTTCTCCTGTCAGGGAATCTGGTAAAGTTATAATAGGAGAAGAATTCTTTGCAGATTTCTTCTTACTCTTGGTATTAACTGTACCAATCATACCATCAGCGGCATGAGACCCTGAAGGAGTTGCAATTATTTGATTTTGTTTGGGAAGATCGGGGATTTTTTCGTGTAAAGTACCCGACTGCGTATAAACTAAGTCAAGGTACTGAGCCTGAGCAATTACTTGCTCTTCAGTAACTACTCCTGCCTTAGCTACATCCTCAGTGATTTTAGGTAATAATGATTTAACAAACCATTCTGCCAAAATTTTATCCGGGATAAAAACTTTCACTAAACATCGTCGACGTCGCCATTCATGAATATGGTCTGAAATATATGTAGATGTTGACTGTTTTAATGAAGTTAATAATTTTGTGCCATTGTCATATCTGACAGGCAATTGAAAATGAGTTAAGAACGGAGTAGCTAACTGACTAAAATTATAAAAAGAGCTTCGTGGGTATCCACAGGAAGATCCTTGAAATGATAAAGTACTTCACTCTTCTTAGATGACAAAAACCATCCTCATCTATTACAGAATTCACACTTTAGGGGGCAATCTGTTGCACAAAAATTATCACTTTGACTTTTTGCAATCAATATGAGTCTATCACCACTCATACATACCTCCTTTACAAGTCTTAAACCTCAGCTTTGCATATCAAGCTTTGAAAATGAGAGAAAGTCCTTAAAAATCTCTAAAACTCTGGTTTCGCACTTTCTCTTGGCATTACCTGTGGTACCGCACCTACTAGTCATGTCCCCTGCGCACCTGACTGCTTTGTATCTGCATTTATGGGTGCGAACCCCTGTAAAAGTTAAAAAGGTGCAAGTTTATTCTTAAAAACTCACTTTGAGTCAATTCTGGAAACTTCTAGAGGGAATCTTGCGCTGGCAAGTTCGCTCCTTGAGAGTTCATGCATCCCATTCCTTAAGGAGCTAACCCCTTGATGTGAGGAGCTTATCCCCTTGAACAATGACTCTATCCCTTCAATGGTGGATCTGTAACATCCTTCCCTTGCACTATAAAATGAAGCTTTGGGTTGGTTACTTGGGAGGTTGAAAGCTGAATATTTTTTAGGGTAAATGCTGCTGGAACTTAGTCTTACTTATTGAGCTTTTGAGGGGAAAGATCACATACCTTTTGATCTCATTTGGAAGAGAGTGAGGCTTGTCAAAGTAGAGGAGATTCCTACTTGGACCCTGGGAAGAGCTTGTACAGCATCAAGGCACCAAGGTTGTAAAGTTCTTCTTCTTCAAAGTTAATACAATCAAGTTTATTTTTCTCAATAAGCTGTGTTTAATGGTTTATTTCATAGACTCTTTGATCACTATGATGAATATGATTTATTACATTAGCTGTGCAGGTGTTCTTTGATGTGTGCTTGTTTATGTTTGCAGGTTATTAAAAATGAAACTCTTTGAAGCTGTTGGAGTAAGGCTGCCACAAACTAGCGTTGGACTTAAGGTAAGGTCTAAAACACCTCTTTGTTTTTATTAATGAATCGTAATATGTTTAGAGAAAAGTAGATTTGCTTGTCATGTTTGTTGCTAGATATCAATTGATACTAGCGAGATCGGTCTTGTCCGCAAGAATGATTTATCTGCTTAACAATTAGGAAGGAGAGGTGGAAGATAAATTGATAGCACGGAAGGTTTCTCAGAAATGGCATTATGTATTATCATCATGAAGGATGGCAAGGAATGTTTCCAAGCATTATGTAATCGTTAAGGCTTGGAAAAGACCCTAGAATATGGGTAGATGCAAAAGATATTTGAAAAACAATAGTAGAGAGAATTATCCTATATTTTAGGAAATGGGGAAGTTGAAAAGGAATGCTTCACTTGGGTTTTTCAAAGTTAGAGCATAAATAGATTATTCAATCAAAGTGGATATAAATGCACCAAAGTTCAACCCAAGTTGAGGGGAATCATACTCACTTGTTCCTCTCAACAAATAACATATAAGATGGAAACTAATGCAAGATGAGAGTATAAAAATGATATTGATTTTGGGTAGCATCAGATGTGTTCTAGCTCTGAAATTTTGTGGAAGGGATAGAACACATGAGATATCCAAGACCCATAAATCGTTTGAAGAAATTTCACCCGGATAAGGAGTTATTAAAATAATTAATATTTTTAATGGGTTCCTAAGTCTAAACTTAGGGAAATAAAAATATTAATGGGTATTAATAAGAATATGGGTGAGAAAATTCTAAGTGACAAGGATCAACTCTGTTTTAAACATAGTTATCGATCAAATGAGAATTGTTACCTCAACACGGGTACTCTAGCCCAAAAATCCCCAAAAAATATAAAAAAACAACCCAAAAATGAAAATTGTGTATTCGAGAACGATGTTTTTTTTCTAGGGTAAATTTTCAACATTTTTTTTAAATGGAAGTGAAAACCAATTTTTTTGCAAAGTGGATGAAAAAATACCCTTAAAAAAATAAGTGTTGATTCTGAATAACAAAAAAAAAAAGAGTTACAATTTTGACATTTTTTAGCAATGAAATTAAAGATAAAATATCTTGACTTTGAAAAACTATAAAATTCCAACCATTCTCGGACGTGATGTTAAAGATAAAATATCATATCTCAAATCCTGATAATTCAACAATTTTCATCCATGTTGTTAAAGATAAAATATCTTGACTCTAAAACCCTGAAATTGTAATTGTTTTCAACCATAACATTAAAGATAAAATATCATTACTTAGAAAAACATTAAAATCTTGACAATTTTTCAACTATGCAATTAAAACCAAAGATTATGATTACAAAAAAAATCTAAAGTTTTCAAAATATTTCAAGCATGACATTATGGAAAAATTTTATGACAAAAAACTTTAAAAATGAACACCCAAGAATAATTTATTCTTTAAATGCTAAATATATAGCTATTTTAAAATCTTAGCCTAAGACAACTCGATACATTGCAACAAAAATTTAAAAATCAACTATCAAATTGACATGCAGTGTATGTGAACTCGACTCATTGTAATGAAAACTTAAAGACAAACCATGAAATTGAGATATTGTGGGGGCAGATTCGATTTATTATAACGAAAATTTTAAAATCAACTATCAAATTGCCCATAATGGGATCGAAGTTGCTAGACAAGCATCCACACACACCCTTTAGAAAAAAATAAAAAATAAATGTATAAAGAAATAAAAATAAATACAAAAGAAAACAAAAATTTTAATATTTGATAAAAAGAAAAAAAAACAATAAAAAAAACACAAAAAGATAATAAAAGAAAATTAAAAATTTAAATGATGAAAGAAAATAAAAACATAAAAAAACAAAAATTTAAATATTTTAAAAAATATATTAAAAAAATTAAAAAAACAGTAAAAAAAAACAGAATGGCTAAGGCAAAAAGCACCAAAAATTCAAATATGAAAAAACTGAAAAAAACATATTTTTTTTAAATAATAACAAAAAAAACACTTAAAAAGCTGACAAAAAAATTTTTTCTCTTTCATCCACTGTAATGAAAAGAGAAAAAAATAAAAATAAAAAATAAAACTTAAAAAAAAAGAAAATAAAAAATAAAAAATATCATAAAATAATTAAAAACAAAAAAACAAAATATACATAATTCAACAAAATCAAAGAAATTAACAAAATAAAAATAAAAACAAAACATTAAAAAATAAAAATAAAAAAGTACATAACTAAAAAATTTATTAATTAATAAACAAAAGCAAAACTATAAAAAGAAAAAATAAAAAAATAGGTGTAAAATAAAACTCAAAACCAAATAATTAAAAATTAAAATTAAAAAACAATTTAAAATAAAAAATATAAATTTCAAAATAAAACAATTCAAAAAAAAAATTAACAAAAAGGGCTAAACAATAAATAAATAAATACAAAGAGGTAAACTAAAATAAATAAAATAAAATAAATAAAAATTACAAAAATAAAATACGACATTAAAAAAAAAAAGACCCAAAGAAAAAAAAAAATTCTCCAGCCACCCCAAGGTCCAACTAGTCAGGTGTGGCAAGGGGACGATTCATGACAAAAAAAAAATCAATTTAGAATAAAAAATAAAAACATCATTTAAAAAAGTTAACTAATTACCAAAATTTTTTTTTTAATAAAACAAAATAAAAAGCCTCAAGAGTTAGCTCAATCGGTCAAATCAGTGCCTTGCTAATTGGGAGGTCACAGGGTTAATTCCCGAAAGCTCTTGGGGTCACGTCAAGTAAATATGACTGAGGGGTGTTGATCCCCTTCGGGTGGGGTCCATCCTAGCATTATTCCATGGACGTAGCGGCACCCAGTGACCAAGGGTATCCATGAACCACAAGTGGCAAAAAAAAAAAAAAAAACAAATTTAAATTTAATAAAAGAAAGAAAAGAAAGAAAATTAAAATTAAAAAAAAAAAAAATCAAATTATAAACAAAAAAGACAAAAAATTAAAATATTTTAAATTAAAAAAAAAAAAACTAACTCGCACTTCCCTATCCTCACCGCCTCGGCCCTAACCCTCAACTCACCACCACTTCTCTACCCCTTGCCCTTACCCCGCTCCCCTCGCCTCCTCCTTCAACCCCCTGCCCCTTAGCCCGCTCCCCTCGCCTCTCCCTGGCGCACCCCCCTCTCCCACTCACCCCTCTCCACTCTCCCCTCCTCGCCGCCCCGACCGCCTCCCCTCA
>APFE031676485.1:372020-409272 GCA_000404065.3 Pinus taeda | reverse complement strand
TTTACGAGTTAATTTTTGTTTCTTTTTGACATTTTTATAGGTTTTCTGTTTTTTGTTTTTATATTTTTTTGTATTCGATTTTTTTTTGTCATGTTTTTTTATTTTTATTTTTATGTTTTATTATTAACGTGAAAATCACCAACAATTAAAAAAAATTATCCACACTTAATTCATTAGAAAATTTAAAGTGTAAAAACTAAGCCCTTTAAACAAAAGGGTTGATGCTCGTTAGCACTTTTCAAAATCAAGATGAAAATCACTAACAAAAAGAAAATGTTCACTTGATACATAAAAAAATTTAAAGTGTCAAAAATAAGCCCTCTAAAAAAATGTGTTAATTCTGCATCAACACTTTTCAAAAATCAGCATGAAAATCACTAACATTTAAAAAAATGTGTTGATGATGCATCAACGCTTTTCAAAATCACCATGAAAATCACTAACATAAAGAAAAAATGTTCATACTTGATACATAAGAAAATTTAAAGTGCCAAAAATATGCTAAAAAAAAAGTGTATTCTGGCATCACCATTTTTCAAAATCGGGTGATTTTTTGCTACCTCAAAAAAACGGGTATCGGTTAACTTTCTCGTTTGATAGGTAACTATGTTTTTAATCTTAGTCGTTGATTAGGGACTTAATCTTGGTCATTGATTCATCAACATGAAAAGTATAAGAGGACGCTTAAGGATCAGTTGGAGATACACTTGAGTGATCAGTCAGTTCAATTTTTCTGGGGCAAGGTTTGTTGAGAAAATCAAACAAGTGATTTGTTGCAACAGAGGGTAAGGGATAGTTGAGGTTGGAGGATCTTCTTCGGGACCTCAAATACACAATAGAGAGAGACAGGGAGATGTCAGAGGAGGAAGTGTAGACCCAGGGAGGTTGATGCTAGTCCAGAAGGGCCCATGCATTGCTTGACGCAGTGCTAGTGCAGGGGTAGAGCCACCCTCCAGCAAAAGTTTGAATTCCGTTGGGGAGTAGCAGGATCAGATGAGAAGGCTGACGTCAAAGCTCCAGGAGGCAGAGGAGGCAGCACAGTGCTGATGCAGTGTCCCAGTGTGCTCCACGCAGGCCCACACAGCTACTGCGAGGGGGCAGCGCAGTTGTAGCTAGGGACAACCAGTCTAGTTACAAGAACGAAGAGATTTTGCTGGGTGAAGTGAGGTAATCTCACTTAGGTTTCTACCATTATATTTTTATCTTTGTAACTAGATAACCGAGAGGGCATCCAGAGTTGTATTAATAACCATTGCTTAATAATAGAAAATCCTCAGAGTTGCTGCATCGGTTTTCTTGCATTAGGTTTTTCCGAGAACTTGTTGTCCAAAAATAATGGTGTCCCTTGTGTATTTGTCTCATTCTATTTTCAGTTCATGATCTGTATGTATGTGTAGTCTGCAATAGTGTTTTCATCATTGTTTAAATAATTAAATAACTTGTTGAATGTAAAAACAAGTAGGAGATGATAAACTAGTGATTGCAATAGGATTTCATTAGATTCAAACATTTTCACATGGTGTCAGAGCATTGCAGATCATAGCAGACTGAAGACATCAGCTGGGAGATCCAGAGAATTTGTTGCAGAGAAGCAGTTGTCCTAAGTGACAGTGTCGTTTTAGAGGCAGAAGAGCAGTTGAAGGTGTGACGTAGAGCCAGAAAAGTGACGTAGAGAGGCTCACACAATGCCTGCGTCAGCATTTAGAGCTTGCAGAGGGTGACGCAGACCCAAGAGGAGCTCATGTAGTGACTACGTCAGCTCTCTGGGCTAGCACAAAGCCTGAGAGGCTCGAATTAGTCAGTTGTTGGGGCTGGAGGAGTAGAGTAGACTCGATTTGAGGAGCTGGTGGGACGCTATTGCTGTTGGTGCAGAAAAGTGTCTATGGAGACAGAGCCAAGGTAGAGGAAGTCACTTCCTTGACAGATTTCTAGCCAAATAAATCTAGAAAGGAGGATTGGAGAGGAGTGATTCGACATTTGGTCGGAGGATTTCTGTGAAGGAAATCAGGACTTAGAGAGAGTCTAGAGGAGCTTGTTCCTTAGAGGATTTCTAACGTCGAAGAAATCTAGATTTGAGTCTTGCTAGATTAACAACAGGAGAGGGAGAAGTGAACCAGTCCTATATTTGTTGAGCAGAGATGGCAGTCAATGGATTAAGGGATCAGGATGGATTGGATGGAGCATCCAATTTTGTCATCTAGAAGGCTAGGATCCTGGCAATCCTAGACAAACATTGCATCAAGGACTATGCCTTGAAAGTAGTTGTTGTTTCGGTCAACGTTGATCTGTTAAAGAAGTACAAGGAAGCCTAGGTGAAGGCCAAGTGCATTATCCTAGATGGAGTTAAGGATTATGTAGTACCACACATTGCTGAGAAGGAAACAACAAGGGAAATGTGTGAGGCCCTATCCACCTTGTACCAGGGCACTTCTGTCCAACAGAAGATGCTACTACAAAACCAGCTGAGACAGTACCAGATGCAAAAGGGAGAAGATATCGATCCCTTCCTCCTCAGGTTGAAAGGGATTCATGACCAGTTGACTTTGGTGGGGTCTATACCAGATCCTGAGTTCATGGTTAGGACTGCCCTGAATGCAATCAATGAGGACTGGGAGACATTTGTCCAAAGTATCTTGGGTAGAGCGAATCTCCCTAATTGGGAGGAGATGTGGGTAGCTCTTTGACAAGAACATATCAGGAGGTTGACCAAGGTAGGGAGTAGCGACAAAGGAGCTCGGGTCAAGAAGGAGGAGGAGGATGCATCTCTCGCATCATTGGGATATCAAGGGAAACAAAAAAGAAAGAAGAAGGATATTTCCAAGGTTAGATGCTTCAAGTGTGGGGAACTTGGACATTTCGTCACTCAGTGCCCCTGGAAGAAGGGCAAGGAGGAGGCTTCTGACTCAAAGGCTACCCCAGTGAAAGCTATCAAGGAAGGCGAGGATGATGATTGTGCCATGAGTGCTCATTCGTCTCTGGAGAAGAGGTGGGGCAACATGGAGTTGTAGTTACTACATGACGAGGGTAGGATCCTTGAGGTGCCCAAAATATTGGATCACATACAACTACAGGAGCCCTTAATGGCAGTAGAAAAATGACAGGTGTCGGTTGGTGCGAGGTGTGATGGAGCAACAATGGCAAAGCTAGAGTACCAAAGTCTGAAGCAGCGTAGTGGATGTTGTAGTAGTGCGAGAGGCACATAGCAGTTTGCAACAACACAGTAGCAGCAGAGGGTCATCGTAGATTGGTAGCAAAGGTAGCTTTAGCATCATGAGGCATCCATACTAACCAACATGTTAGTTTTTGGGTGAAGTTTTCAGTTGCTTACTTCTCAGCAACTAAGTTGCAGTGCAACAGTTAGCAGTGGCAGTGTTATGGGCATCATGGTGCAACATTTTGAGAGGGAGATACAATACAAATGTAGCAGTGATAGTGGCAGAGTCATGGGCAGTAGTACAGGATGCAACAGTGCAGTGGATGAAGGAAAACAGGCCAAGCATCAACAACACAGAGGACTGATGCATTGGATCAGTGTAGTACTTCTGTTGAGAAGTATTGCTAGAGCACATTCCTTGCTAAGAGGGAGTGTTGATTTTGGGTAGAATCGGATGTCCTCTAGCTCCAAAATTTTGTGGAAGGGCTAGAACACATGAGATCTCCAAGAACCAGAGATAATTTGGAGAAATTCCACCCAGATAAAGATTTATTAAATAATTAATATTTTTAATGGGTTTCTAAGTCTAAACTTAGAAAAATAAAAATATTAATGGGTATTAATAGGAATATGGGTGAGAAACTTCTAAGTGACAAGGATCAATTCTGTTTTAATCTTAGCCATTAATTAGGGACTTAATCTCGGTCGTTGATTCATCAACAAGAAAATTATAAGAGGAGGCTTGAGGGTCAATTGGAGATACACTTGAGAGATCGGTCAGTTCAATTTTTTTGGGGTGAGGTTTGTTGAGAAAATCAAACAAGTGATTTGTTGCAGTAGAGGGGCAGGGATATTTGAGGTTGGAGGATCTTCTTCGGGACCTCAAATACACAGTAAAGAGAGGAAGAGAGATTCCATAGGAGGCAGCGCAGACCCAGGGAGGCTGATGCTGGGCTTGGAGGGCCCACACATTGCTTGATGCAGTGCCAGCGCAAGGGTAGAGCCACCCTCCAGCAGAAGTCTGAATTCAGTCGGGGAGTAGCAAGATCAGTCGAGAAGGCTGACGTCAGAGCTTGAGGAGGTAGCGCAGTGTTGACACAGTGTCCCAGTGTGCTCCACACAGGCCAGCAACAGCCAGTCCAGTTGCCGGAACAGAGAGATTTTGTCAGGTGAGGTGAGGTAATATCACTTAGGTTTCTGCTAGTATATTTTTATCTCTGTAACTGGATAGCCGAGAGGGCATCCAAAGTTGTATTTAGAAGTATTGCTTAATAATAGAAAACCATCAGAGTTGTTGCATCGGTTTTCTCGCATTGGGTTTTTTCGGAGACGTGTTGTCCAAAAACAACGGTGTCCTTCGTGTATTTGTCTCATTCTATATTTAGTTCATGATATGTATGTATGTGTAGTTTGCAATAGTGTTTTCATCGCTATTTAAATAATTAAATAACTTTTTTCATGTAAAAACAAGTAGGAGATGATAAACTAATGATTCCATCAGGATTTCCTTAGATTAAAAAATTTTCACAAATGCAAGGGGCCAAACAATGATCTAAAAATGGGACACTAAAGGCTTCTTGTCTTCTCATAAGAACCTCTCCCACTCCAAAGCTTATATATTCCCCAAGATCTATCTTATGCTTGATAAATGTGGAATTAAATAACTTGAAAGAGGTGTATGTTTATGTTTTTTTTTACTGACCAAATGCCTTAAGTTTATTTACTTAAACTGATATGCAGCATATAACAGTGAGATAGTGCAGAAAATAAACATCATGCACATAGCAATAAGATGCAGCAAGTAAACAAACCATAAGACAACAATATAATATGGATTTCACCCTGATATCTTGGGCTACGTCTCCTTGAGCTCTAGTCAACTCGACTAGGCTCTTTGGGATTATGGCTTAAATTATTTTACCATCTTATCCTGCTGATTGTCCATACTCTGTAGACAGATCTAGGCTTCTCTGGACTAGACTCCTTCAATCAGCGCTCTAAGCTGTCTTGAGCTCTAGCTTACACCAACTCGCTCAGAATTCTCTCACTGTCTCTGGAATTCCTTCTTCTATATTCAGCACACTCTGAACACCACCAACAGCTGGATCATTTGATCTCTTTGTTGTTCTAAAGCTTCATTACTACTCCATGGCTCTTAGAAGTCTTCAGGATTTTCTGAACTCCATCTCAATGGATTCAACAGTCCCCTACATTCACCTCGACTATGAATGTTGGCTCTATTCTCTGCAACTGCCTCCAACCTCTGTCGGCCTCTGCTTCTGCTCTCAGCTCTGGCTCTGGCTCTCTCGCTCTATCTCTGGCTTCTCTGAGCTCTTTGGTTTTCGCTCGACCTCCAAGTGACTCCAAAACTCTCTGCGCTACTCGTCAATTGAGCTCTTTGTGTATTTGTGTGGTATTGGTTATAGTCCTCCATCATGGAAAACCCGATTGTTTCACCACAAGAATCTGTTCACAATGGAAAGGAACCGTTGGCGCGGGAGACACGATTTTTCCTTCCTCTGGCTATAATAGGAAAAATAATGGAAATACAAAGGAAACACATGAAAAACCCGTCATGGGCGTTTAACCGGACTTCAAATAATATAGGATCGCGCTTACAATCCTATCAGGTCTCCCATTCCATCGCAAATCACAATCGCATGGCATATTGGCCAAAAAAAACCAATACGCGGGAAATACACAGAAATCTCGAATTTCTGGATTTCAAAACTTATGAAATCGCGCTGATAATCCCCATCGGGTCCACGATTTATCGGCGTATTGCAATCGCATATCACATGTCAATGGCCCTTGTATCGAGGATCATTGATCGTCGATTCGCCGATCTCTCTGATCAAATCCTGACCGTTGATCTAACTCTTTGATTCGATAGCTGACATCGCACGTTGCATATCGCTATCGCATTTGTAACGACGCGGGGTTCTTTCCATTGACTATGGACTGTGCCGACCCAATATATATATATATATATTTATATATATATATATTATATTATATATTATATATTATATATATATATATATATATATATATATATATATATATATTATATATATATATATCACCGATCACCGACGCCAATGCATCACATATCGCAATCGCTCTGCCTGGGGTCCTAATATCGCATGCGAGCCTATCTTCGACGTGATAAGTCAGAGGTCGAAATCGGGGTTCCTTTTGCCTTTGGCTTAAATCCTTCCCTTTGGCCTTTTGCGATGTGATTTCTTCAATGAGCCTTTTACGCCATTTTTATAAGAAATGCCTTCTTTTTTAAGAATAAGGGGCAATCTTCTTTCTGCGATAACTTCTTCACCCAAAGTCCATTTTATCCCATTCAAATTGTAGTAGATTCAAAACGAAAAGATCTATGCAATGGGACTATTTCCAAGAGTAGCCCTTGAATTTCATTTTCCTCTGTGAGGAACACTTTAGACTTAGAAGTCTATTCTAGATCCATTTTGTATCACACCTTCCCACTAAAAGAACTTTTGGTCTCCAAAAGTTTGATACACTGATCTGAACAGTAGATGAGAGTACAACACCCCCTTCTTTCAGCCTTCATACACTTGCCTGCATGGCTAGTGCCTCTGGACCAAAACCTTTGAACACTTTCCTTCCTAGGTGTGCTTGTCCTCCTGGGAAGAACTGTCTTCCTCCTTGACTTCCTGCAGAAATCCTACTGAGAAGGTCACAGAAGGTAGTTTGAACTTCTCTTCCTTGATCATTGATCCAAGGTGGCTCAAACAAATGTGAAGTTACATATGCTTCACAAAAATTTACATTTGTACCTGTTTGACATGCTGTCAACAACAACGGTTAACAACAGTAGAAATACAGACAACAACTGGATGGCCTAAACTCCTGCTTCAACAAAAGAAACAGATTTCACATCTTGTGAACACCTCCATGTCTTTACATCTGCATACAAATGATTGACTAGATAACAAACCAATAAAACATGCATTTAAAACAATTGACCCTTCAAGTCAAGCATGTAGAAAAGATCCCAAGGATTCTTTTCAAAAGATGAAACACTTCATCATTATCTCCATCTTGGAGACCAAATCAACTTTTCTCAAGTCAATATTAACATTATATGCATGCCAAAGCAATCAACCCTTCAAGTCAATCACACATACATGTTCAAATAAAAGGAAATCATCAACATCCCTGTGTTCATGCATATCATGCTTATGCATGCATTTCATCCTTCAACTTTCGCTTAAGTACACTGTAATTTCGAAGTTGAAATGAATATAATGTTGCAACAACAAAGTGAGTCTCCTACTTAGCTTCTCCATTCACCTTCTTGGTAAAATCCTGCAACTGGCATCTCATTAACAAAGAAATGCAAATAGATGCATTATCAAAAGACATGCAACCTTAATTGGATAAGAACTCTAACCATTTATTACCAAACCATTTCAAAGGTCCTTCCTTTGTCTGGACATCAACATCAACATGTGAATCATCCTGAAACACATCAATCATGGAATCTTTCTTTCCATTTCTGCCATTTTCTCTTTCCACCTTCTTCAAGTTTCGTGGAAGCATTGTTGGATTCAGAGTCCAACACCTTTCAGCAATATGTCCTTGCTTATGGCAATAAGTGCAACACGTGTGCATCCTCTTGAGAGCATGATTTGCCTTGTCCAGTGGACCTTTAGCTTCTTGCTTCCTTTCCTTCAAAAGTTTCTTGTATGCGGCCATTCTCTTCCAACATCTAGAAACATTATGGTTAATCAAACCACAAAAGGAACAAGCAATTATTTTCCCATACTTATATGGAAATTCACCATGCTGAACATAATCAAAAGGAATATGGTTAGAACCAGATTTATACCTTTCTCTTTCACGTTTATTTCCTTCATGAGGAGGTGAATTGAATGAAGAAGTAGCTCCCTTTGGAACACCATTAACCTCTTCAATGGTTTCAAAGTTTCCACAACTCTCTGGTTCAAGTGCATGCTGATATACACCTTCTTTCTACAAAGTATGCTTCACACTATTGCATTCCCCAAGAAAACAATCTTCACACTCTTGAGGTAGAAGACCTGAAATGAAACTCCTTCTTGGAACTGTTTCAATGGCCTTCATGTCAGCTTTGAAACTTTTTCCATAAGACTGTCCATAGCCAAGAACCAAATACTTAGGCCTTTCCTCAACCATTATTGGCTCAACAATACCTTGTGCATGTTTGCCCAAGCCTTTTCCTTCATATCCCATCTTGGACATTAACTTGGAACCTATGCCTCTGGTATGTTTTTCAAAAGAACCAATATAAACATTCTTAGAGGAAATTGAAGACAAACTGGAATTATTTACCTCTTCTTCAAGCTGATACTTGACTAAGGCTTCTTTGGCAATAAAGAGTTATGTCTCCAACTCATGCATCCTTTCCAGGTTCATATTTGCAATATGAAGTTGTCTCTCCATTTCCTGCAATTTGTCAGAAAGAAACTACTTCTCTTCCTTCATGGAATTCAACTGCTCTCTAAGTTTGGTGCTCTTCCTTCCATCCTCATACATTTCTCTCACCATATCCATCATGATGAAAAAGTCTTGCTTCTTGTCTTCATCAAAGAATCTTGTGAAGAAAGAAGAATTTGAGGACTCACTTGTAGAAGTTGTCATTATCAGAATGAACAAAAGAACTTCAAAAAATATTAACAAAGAGCTTATTCAAGCAACCTCTTGCAACAAACCTCTTGTCTTCAAGGATTGCTTTGAGGTCCTTTGGGATAAGAAGAATGCCTTCAACTCTTCTTCCTTCTTGTCCCTGAACCTTTGCAAACTCAAACAATAGTACTGTTAGTGTACAAACAATCAAACAACAAAATCTTTGCTAATGTTTGAACACGTTTCAAGTCAAACAAGAATATAGATTGCTCTGTCAATCAAGCATCCACCCCTAATACCGCCTGCATCATGATACCATATGCTCTAGTATAGCCAGTTCTGATATAACCTTCTTTAAGGTGGGGTTAATCAATCTTTGGTTTGATATAACCAGATCCGATATAACCTGCTCCAGTACCACCTGATCTGAAAATGGGGCACTAAAGGCTTCTTGTCTGCTTACAAGAACCTCTCCCACTCCAAAGCTTATATATTCCCCAAAATCTATCTTATGCTTGATAAATGCGGAATTAAATAACTTGAAAGAGGTGTATGTTTATGTTTGTTTTTACTGACCAAATGCCTTAAGTTTATTTACTTAAACTGATATGCAGCATATAACAGTGAGATAGTGCAGTAAGTAAACATCATGCACATAGCAATAAGATGCAGCAAGTAAACAAACCATAAGACAACAACATAATATGGAGTTCACCCTGATATCTTAGGCTACATCTCCTTGAGCTCTAGTCAACTCGACTAGGCTTTTTGGGATTATGGCTTAAATTCTTTTACAAGCTCCATGCTCAACTCCATTGGTTTACACTGAACCTATGGGTTTAGAAATACCATCTTATCTTGCTAAATTTCCATACTCTACAGACAGATCTAGGCTTCTTTAGACTAGACTCCTTCAATCAGCGCTCTGAGCTATCTTGAGCTCTAGCTTGCACCAACTCCCTCAGAATTCTCTCGCTGTCTCTGGAATGCCTTCTTCTATCTTCAGCACACTCTAAACACTAGCAATAGCTAGATCATTTGATCTCTTTGCTATTCTGAAGCTTCAATATTGCTCCATGGCTCTTAGAAGTCTTCAGGACTTTCTGAACTCCATCTCAATGGATTCAGCGGTCCCCTACAGTCACCTCGACTATTGGAACCTTGAGAATGAACGCTGGCTCTATTCTCTGCAACTACCTCCAACCTCTATCGGCCTCTGCTTCTGCTCTCAGCTCTGGCTTTTCTAAGCTCTCTAGTTTTCGCTTGACCTCCAAGCGACTCCAAAACTATCTGTGCTACTCGTCAATTGAGCTCTCTGTGTATTTGTGTGGCATTGGTTATAGTCCTCCATCATGGAAAACCTGACTGTTTCACCACAAGAATCTGTTCACAGTGGAAAGGAATCGTCGGCGCAGGAGACCCGATCATTTTTGCCTTCCTCTGGCCGTAACAGCCAAAATAACGGAAATACACAGGAAACGCATGACAAACCCATCATGGGCGTTTAACTGGACTTCAAATAATATAGGATCATGCTTACAATCCTATCGGGTCCGCCATTCCATTGCAAATCGCAATCGCATGGCGTATTGGCCAAAAAAAAAACCAATACATGGGAAATACACAGAAATCCCGAATTTCTGGATTTCAAAACTTATGAAATCGCACTAATAATCCCCATCAGGTCTGTGATTTATCGGCATATTGCAATCTCATATCGCATGTCAACGACCCTTGTATTGGGGATCACCGATTGCCGATATCGGCGTATTGCGATCGACCACGTCGCTATATCGCACATCGCAATTACAATGGCCCCAGGGGTCTTCCCTTTGATCATGTCGATCGTCGATCTGCCAATCCACTAATTGCTCCAATCAAATCCTGACCGTTGATCTGACTCTTCGATCCGACGACTGACATCGCATGTCACATATCGCTATCGCATTTGTAACGGCCCGGGGCTTTTTTCCATTGACTATGGACTGTGCCGACCCGATATATATATATATATATATATATATATTATATATATATTATATATATATATATATATATAATATATATATATATATATATATATATATATATATATTATATATATATATCACCGATCGCCAACGTCGATGCATCGCATATTGCAATCGCTCCGCCTGGGGTCCCTATATCGCATGCGGCCCTATCTCCGATGCGATAAGTCGGAGGTCGCAATTGGGGTTCCTTTCGCCTTTGGCCTAAGTCCTTCCCTTTGGCCTTTTGTGATGTAATTTGTTCAATGAGCCTTTTAGGCCATTTTTATAAGAAATGCCTCCTTTTCTAAGGATAAGGGGCAATCTTCTTTCTATGATAACTTCTTCACCCTAAGTCCATTTCAGCCCATTCAAATTGCAGTAGATTCAGAACGAAAAGATCTATGCAATGGGACTATTTCCAAGAGCAGCCCTTGACTTTCATTTTCCTCTATGAGGAACACTTTAGACTTAGAAGTCTATTCTAGATCCATTTTGGATCAAACAATGAATGTTAAAGGGTCTAACGAAGAAGTAGAGAGGTAGAATTGTTAATATTTAAAGGAAGGCACCATGGTTTAAGAAAGGGTAAAATAAATTTTTGTCATGTAAAATGACTATTTAGTTCATCAGGTTAGATATTTTCTATAGTGACTAGATGGATGCAACAATTTATTGTAGTTGTGCTTTTTTTCAGGTCCAAGTGTCATTTCATTTCAACAATGGTAATATACGAGTTGAATATTCGGTTCACCTGCCATTTAATCGATGTCCCTTAGCGGTGGGGCAATTTTCTTTCAAGCCTTAATTATACCTTTGGGTCCTTCAAGTCTTCATTATATCTACACTCAATAACACATGAGCTGTATATTGTTTAGCCTTGCTAGTTTTTAAACATGAATTGGTTAATAATTTTCAATCCTCTATGTGTTACTGGAGGATTGCAAAAAATATGATAACATTTCTTCTTGTTTGCACACCATTGGAAAAGAAACAACAACAATATTATTGTAAGTTGATATAATTGAAAGAAAAAAAAAATCCTGATAGCACTATTGTTGATCAATAGGGTAACAATTAAAATTTAAGTATATGACATAATTGGGAAAAAAAACTATGATAGCATACCTACTACTAGTCAACAAAACAAAACAAAATCTAAATTTAATTGTAATTTGTTACTAAAAAGAAATAAAACCAACAAAAACTTGGGTTAGATGCCATGCTTGAACTATGAAGATGGTGAACTAGTTGTTGGGTTGCTATAATTTTCAACCAAGAGTTGCTACAATGCTTTTTCTGGAAGAAAAGACCAAAAAAGCCAATCCAAAATGATGTTCATTGTTTTATTAGAAAAAAGGGAGCTCAATCAAGAGTTTGCTTAACCAACAATGCACCATGATTGAGATTTTGTAAAAACCCTTAATTGAGGGCTTATTTAAGTAGGAAATAAAGATCTTAATGCCTTGATTGACAACTTAAAAAGTCCTTGATTTAGGGTTTGAAAAAACCATTTTCCTTTACCACTACATGACAAAAATTGTTACCCAACTTCATTAGTTTTCCCACTTGAATGGAGGTGATTTTTCTAATGTCCTCGATACCATTTTGGTTTGCATGTGTTTTTTTTTACTCAACTTTGCTTTAGGAATAAAAAGATCCATAATTGAAGCTAGTATTTCCCCCATTGAAATCATGGCTATGTTTAGGTATTTAATGTATAAGAAGCAACTTTACAACATGGAAGCCACGAGGTTCCCTAAAATTACTTCTAACTCTAGCTAGAACCCCCACTTATGGCTTAGGCAAGGATGGCACAAGGATGTCCAATCTTGGCTCGACCATTGGGGGATAAAGGAGGGTATCATCTTGGAGAATAAGGATAATATAAAAAATACTATTGCTTCCAAATTTAAGGGTAAGTTGTGGGATGATAAGGAGCTAAAGGGGAAAAGGAAGCTTAGGTATTATAAGGAGGTGATCAAACCTACTCTTGATAACTAGCATCATCTTTCTATCTTGACCAATGCTAAGAAGAAAATGAACATAACGAAGATAAGAACTAATTCTCATGAGCTCCGAAGTGAAACTGGGCATTGGTCTATTCTAAAAACACCTTGGAGTGAAAGAATTTGTCACCTTTGTGATACTGAGAGGGTTGAAGATGAAAATCACTTTCTCTTAGATTTACCAACTCTTACTCACATCCGTTCTCAAGTCCAAAACATTTGCCACATACCAACCTTCTTGACTTGTTAATTCAGCAAAACTATAGTGACCTACGAATGCTTCTTTCCCTTCTTTTTTATCAAAGAAATAAAATATTAATGAGTCTCAATTAATCTCTGACGTTCTTGTGGTTCTATAGACCACATTGGTCTTAGTGGATGTTAATCATGATCATCATCAGGATCATCACCATCATCATCATAAACAACACCTATAATTAATCATTCAAAAGATTCATACAATCAAAATTTTCTTACATGGATTTCATGACTAGATTGCTTCACTACCTAGAGCACCTATGAGTCTAGTTCATGGTTGTTGATGGGTTTATTTAAACCTTGTCGGGAGTTGATCTAAAAGCACCAAGTATGTACATGTTGGTAGTATTGTTGATACATAGACATGCCATCAATATTTTAATGTATCAACACTATAAATGTAGTTAGGGCATCATAATACTAACATCTACTTACTAGTCATGGTCAACAAATGCATGTCATTAACACATATTAACTCCACGTCATGTCAATAGACTAACATGCTATTCATATCAATGAAATTTTTTATGTCCAATTTGGCATGTGCTACATTAACACATACCAACAACGTGTCTTTAGAAATCCAAGGGGTTAGTGTTTTGGCCACATTTTGATACCTTATGGCATCAATAAACAAGCTTGACACTTCTAATTTCTTGAAATTGTTGCTTCCAATGTTAATTCAACATTAGCAACATCATTAAGGCGTTAGAATTTACCCCCAAACTAAGCAATGTGTAGACTAGTGCATCTCACACAAAGGGATTCAATCATGCACCTATTGGCATAGAACTAGCCGAACACCCAACAACATTGACACCATTTGAAATAATCGTTTTGGCTTTTTAGTGCATGTAGTTATTATACATGAAGTTTAAATAAACCATAGAATTCCAAAATTTTAACATGTATGTGGTAGTATGTTAGCAAATGATTTAAATGTGTGTATAAGTTTCCAAATATTCAATTAAAGGGATTATTCAATGAATTGGGTGTTCTTATCATATGTGCACTTTATTGTTCTCTTTTTTTTCTCTTCATTTTGAATTTCATTGTATGCTGTGAAAACTACTTTGAATTAGACCCTTATTGTGTAAATTTGGAAGTCGTAAACTCTTTCAAAAAATAGTCACTTTCAAGATTAAGTCAAATTTTTAATACAACTACAATAATTATTGAGCAATGAAAGGTTGAGAAATTCAAGCCAAAAATACCACCAACAATGAAATTAAAGATGTAAAACTCTAGTCAGTTGCCAATTTTTGGAAGATAGCTAACGACACAACAAAAACCTACCATTACAAACATAATGATGAAATGGGTGCAAGAACATGATAAGGTCTTGCAATTTTGTTTGATTTAAATGCACTATTATAATTTCAACAATGCCAACATACTAAGAGGTTTGGGACACTGTATATAAAATGTTTGAAACATTATATATTACAAGTTTGTTTCATTATGGTAAATGTTTCAACTAAAATTGTCTCAAGGGTCAACATTTTCAGGTATCCACAAATTCAAATCTTTGTTGAATCAATTAGGTACAATCAATTTTAACATGTTCGAAGAAGATCACTTTGACTTAGGAATCTAGATTCCTAGAAAAGCCTAAAGATCTCTTTAGGGAATCAAATTGGACTACACTTTCAACATTTGACACCACTATTGTAAGGGTGGAAAAAAAGGATCTAAGGTTTTAGATCGAGACTCCAACTACTTTAAATCCAATGTAAAAACAACCTTCCAAGGAAAGATAGAGATAAGATAGTGCAATTTAGAAAGGGCGACATTTCTTAGATTGCAATGAGGATAAACATCATGAAAAAAATTATTCAAATAAGATAGATGATATGAAAGATAAATAAAAGAAGTAACGTGGAATTATTATAATGAATAGTGATCAAGCTAAGTCATTTGTGGTTAAATGATCAACATTTGTGACAACATTATGGATCATCTAGTTATCTTGACCTTCGGTAAAATCATTCTTTACTAAACCTCTAGTACAATTATTCAATAGCCTCATGTCACAAGTCCTTACATAGATATATATATTAAATGTTCAAAGCTTCTTATCAATCACACATTTTACAAAATATATGCCTCCAACACTAAAAGTTGAATGCATGACTGCCACATAATCATGCTTCGATGCATGACTGCCACATAATCATGCAAGAAGCAGTATGCTTGAAGAGATTACTTAATATTTTAGAGAAGAACAAATAAAATTGAGGCATACATTCCCATAATCAAAGTTGCATCAAAATTAATCTAGATTCTCAAGTTTCATGTAAGGACAAACCAACAACAATTCTTCACTTTGGGAAAGAGAAGGATGAAAATAAAGTAGAATTAAAGTATTGAGGTTGGAAAATAATGTATACTAAGAAGCTCACTAAAGGGAATGACAAACAATTATTATGTAGGGAGTAGATAAGAATAGTTATTAAAATACATTAATTAAAGGATTTTTTTGGTTGGCAATAAGTGTTGGAAATTCAGTTACATATTTATGTATTATGGGTTTTGGGTACAATATTATTTTGTAGATATACACCACATTAGATTTGATTTGAATTAAAGAAGATGGTGCATGTAGTAGTCATGTATAAATATAATTTACTTATGGGATTAGTTAAAATTAAATATAAGATATGTAATCAACATGCAATGCTCTTGCATATCAAATGTTAAATATATGTCATAATCTTTGATGACTACACTTGCATTTCAAAATATAAAATGAAAGAAACTTATTCAATTAATTGAATATTCTCATATGTATATTACAATACGACCTTAAGATAGATCTAACAGTACATTTTCACCTAGGATAGGGTTAGCAAAAAAACCCTTCAAATTGGTACCATGGTGGATATGCATTAGATAAATTTTGAGGTCTAAAATGGGCCTCAAAACAAAATGTACAACAAAAACAACTTTATAAGAACCAATAGGATTCAAGATGATGATGTCAACCATGGGGTATGATTCACCATTTTTGGAGTAAAAAATTAAAAAGATTAAAAAGTAAAAACATAAACAAACTATTTTTTCAATTCATATTTTAAACTTATCTCGCTACGATTTTACTCAAATTTCGAGCAGGAGCACTAGTTGGATGCGGAATGTAATTCATAATCCAAGGAGAACTCATGTTGCATACTTTTTATGGACCCTGCTACACGAAAAATGAGAAATACATGAAAAATGTGATTACAATCACGTTTTTTCGTGTATTTCTCATTTTTCTTGTAGCAGAGTCCATCGAAAGTATGCAACATGGGTACTCCTTGGATGAAGAATTATATTATGTATCCAACGAATGCCCTCGCTCAAAATTTAAAAATATGAGTTAAAATGTAGTTTTTTTATTTTTTCCCTCTAAAATTTGATGATGTAATCTAACCTTATTTTATTATTTCCACTATATTTTATAATATTCCATAGAAGACCCATTTTAGACTTCAAAATTTCTCTAATGCTAGCTCTCCTTGATAAAATAAGGGGAATATAAAATTCATGTACTCACCATTGATGTACTTTCTTCAAGAAAATGACGAACTATAAGATGCACGAGCAAGAGATGCTCATATTGTATACTTTATTTCTTGCTTTTAGTGCTCATCTAGCTTTCTTCTATTTTTAGTGCTTAAATTGTGATCATCTAAAATTTCTAACTTTTATGATTAATCTCTTCCTATTTAGGTTATTTCTTGCACTAATAAGGGATAATATTGATTGTACATAAATTTAGGAACTATGTAAAAATTTACCAGAGTTACTAGTTCAAAAGATGGAGTCAAACTCATTTAGTCTCATCCCAATGTTGTTTATATTTTCTGGCTACCTACAAGCTGCCCCACTCATATCATTGATCCAAAACCAAGTAGCACAATGCAATTTTAGTGTTCCCATCTCCAGTTTCTTTAGTTAAAGGAACATGTCTATTAGTAGTAACTATGTAACAATGTTAGACAAGGTTCCAACTTCTCTAATATACCCTCACACAATAGCTATAATTAGAAGATGTATTTTACAATATGATAGTCGAAATAAGTATGATGCAAATGTTGCACTATCAAATTATAAACAATTACATCAAAATTGATTCTAAGATGTAGATAAATTACTCTGAATATATTAAAACATTCCAATATAAATTTTCTATTGGAAACAAATTGTAGCCTAAATTATGTGTTAATCTCTCCTTATAAATATATACATAAGGATTTATGTACATACACATTTAAGATGGAGCAATTCTTGTGATCTTCTTATGATCTACATGCATCACTACAAATATTCATTCAACATTAAAATTACATGTATATTTTCAATTTGTTTCATAATAAATACATGGAATGGATCATAACAATATATATGCATTAGATATGAAATAATTCCTCTAAGAAAAATGAAAAATTAATAATTGATTAGAAACATTAAACTAATATCTCTATCTATCTCTCTCAATTCATTAATGGTTTGCTCTAATTTTCAGTGTCCACTATTGTCTCATGTACTAGCATAGTGGCATTCAAATTTGTGGCCTTATCATTCACGATATAATATCATATTGACTTTAGAATGACAACATATTATTCACTAAGAGTAATAAAGGTCCCGCATTGTATCCTACAAAACATGCATGCACACACATACACAAACACACAAGGCATCCTTCTATTTTGTGTCATGTTTTTGGAACATTTGTCTTTGTATACTTTTAGTGATATATGCACTATTAACATTTTGATATAAATATCTTTCTTATTTTTTATCTTGATTGCTATATATTGGTTCCTATCTTCATGGCTAGGATTTTACATCTTAAAACTTTTCAATTTCAAGGGGGTTTGATCATTGTTTCTTCATTAACCAATGATTCCTTGCTAGTAATTCCCTTTAGGTTTTCCTATTACAACATTTTCTTTCTTCAACTTCTTGAGTTGTATTACGAAATTTTGATTATGGTCATTTGAATGAGAATATTTTTCATATCTCTCTAATAACTCAATGTCAAATTTCATTTTGAGATCTTTAATATCTTTGTTTCAATGCTATCTTATTTTGTTGAAATTCAAGTAATCTCTTTGAATTTTTTTAATTTTGTTAGTATCTCTTCAATAAAAAATAGCAAGAGCACAAAATACAACACTTAAAATATTTTATGAAATACTTCTTACTTTTCATTATGGTGTTATTATCCAAACATAAGTTATGATTTAGATACCATTTTGATTTTATTTTAGATTGTTCCTCATAAATATAAATCAATTTCTTAAGTATTTATAATATATAATGAATAATACTTGGCCCTTGTTACAAAACAATTTGTTAATTGTAATTTTAGGTCTTTTTAATATATACAGTACTTACATTGAAATGGAGCTACTTAATGGCACAGTTAATCCACTTGTCATGAATCTCCCCACTAACAAAGCTCTATGACAATTTACTTACAAAGTGATACCAATGACAACCTCTTCTCCATTAAGAGTAATAAACGTCCTGCATTGTATTGTACAGAAGTGCACACATACATAAAAACACAAGGCATCCTTCTATTGTGTGTCATGTTTTTGGAACATTTGTCTTTGGATACTTTTAGTGACCCGCTCAGTATTAACATTTTGATATAAATATCTTTCTTATTTTTTATCTCGATTGATATATATTGGTTCCTATCTTCATGGCTAGGATTTTACATCTCAAAACTTTTCAATTTCAGGGGGGTTGATTATTGTTTCTTCATTAACCAATGATTTCTTGTTGGTGTTCTCTTTAGGTTTTCCTATTACAACTTTTTCTTTCTTCAACTTCTTGAGTTGTATTACGAAATTTTGATTATGGTCATTTGAATGAGAATATTTTTCAATATTTTTCATATCTCTCTAATAATTCAATGTCAAATTTCATTCTGAGATCTTTAATATTTTTGTTTAATGTGATCTTATTTTGTTGAAGTTCAAATAATCTCTTTTACTTTTTAAAATTTTGTTAGTATCTCTTCAATCAAAAATAATAAGAGCACAAAATACAAAACACTTAAAATATTTTAAGAAAAACTTCTTACTTTTCATTATGATGTTATTATTCAACCATAACTTATGATTTAGATACTATTTTTATTTTATTTTGAATTTTTCCTTACAATTATAAATCAATTTCCTACGTATCTATAATATATAATTACTTATACTTAACCCTTATTAGAAAACAATTTGTTAATGGTATTTTTAAGTGTTTTTAATATATATAATTCTTACATTAAAATGGAGATACTTAGTGGTATAGTTAATCTAGTTGTCATGAATCTCCCTGCTAAATAAAAAATTAGAATTTTTTTTATCATTTCTGATTCTCCCTTGTAAAACTCTATAAAACATTACTGGCAAAATGCTATTTTTGTTTTTCCTATATTAACAAACCCCAGTTGCTTCAAAATTTATGTGACATGCATATGCCAAGTAACTATGCCAAACTGAAAGAGATATATACCATCTTAGATTCTCTACCTCCTTTTTCAAGCTATTACTATTTTAGCAGATGGGGTTTCAGAATTACTACCAACTAACAATTTTGAAACACTAAAATTTTTGGCAGTGAATATTGATAATTCATCATATTTTTTTTGGTAATTTTGAGGGTGTCTTGGTAGTTCTGAGGCTGTCTTTTACTTTATTAAGCCTTGATGTTAAATGGAAAAATGGTCCATTCACACTCACTAGTAAGATACTGTCACCAGATTGTACCAAAATAATTAAGCCTTTAAAATAATTTGACCCAAATGACTCTCACTGTCAAACCTTCCCATTTAAATTTAAATTTAAATTTAGACTTGATAAAGTGGTACTAAACGACAAAAAGGTTTATTGAACTGGATTTCTGATTGTCTTTACTCTTTACACATATTTGGACTCCAGCAAGTTTTTAGTCAAATGTCTTTACAGTTTCGTGAGAGTGTACAATGGTTATCTTTATCAACTTTTGGTCACAAGCCCTCAACGAAGATGATATAGTGCACGGTGGAAATAGCAGTTGTAGTTTGTTTCTTTGTGCGATGCTTCCTACCTCCGATTCAGTGCTCCGATGTCCTTGCAATATCAACGTCAACAACACAACAAAATAGCAACCCACATAGCAGCTATATGCTAGCAGTTTTGCTTAAAACTTCAGGAAACCAGCCTTTTTTAAAGTCTCTATCTTTCTTCTTTTTCTTAGAATTGTTTTTCAATTTTGCAATGTGATTATCTTCTGTTCATGTAAATTCTTAATTTTTAATCGCCAAATGCTGTTTGGCGTAAAAAATTCAGAGAATCTCAGATAAAATGAGTGGCCAAAGGTCAAAATCAGTGGAAGTCTCGAGAACGGACTCTTTTTTTCAGAAGAAAAAGCATAATATATTCATATAAAAAAGATTACATATTGCAAATGCAAGAAGCATATGCAAAAACGTGGACCGAGCCACATACAAATCTGCATAAACAGATCACCAAATATAGCCCCGAAAGGCCAATATTGCCCCAGAAAACAAGGCAAACCCATCTATAAGTTGCAGAAAAGGCACCAAAGCACCAAGCAGACAAGCAAAGGAAGACAGCGCAAGATCTGACCGCCCAATACGAAAGGAGAGGCACAAAATGAGGAAGAGAGCAGCAAAAGAAGCCACTCCTTCCCCGCCCCCTCAAACTCTCCACTTCCAGACGAGAAACAAGATCACCGCCACAATCAACCGCATCTGCCTGCAGAAAAGGCCAACGGAAAAATCCATAGAAGCGGCACGAAATAGAGCAAACCCGCTGTTCCCTCAACGCTCCAAAGGATATTCCGCGATCGGAACAAACCTAACTGTCGCCGAGAAGGAGAAGACCCACCGGAGCAGAGGCGATTCCCGGGGGTAGAGGTGGCATGGGTAGCCACCTCGCCCCCGCTCAGAGAAAACTAAGAGATCAGAAGATGAAACAAGCCTGCAGGACGAAACCCCTCTGCTAGCCTCTCACCGCCCGACTCAGGGGAGCCCGCTCCTCACGCTTCGCTCGCCTTTGGAGTATCCCCGCGGATTCGTCGCTCCTACTTCTCCTGTTTCTATTGCTCGCCGCACCAGCCCCTGCTCCTGCTTGCCGCTCCTGCTCCTGCTCCTGCTCCCTTTCGTTCACCTGCTCCTGCCGGTTCCCCTGCTCTTGCTCCTCTTGGTTCTCCCGCTCTTGCGTTCAAACCCTCCTGCACACTCTCTTTCTTGCGTTCAAAACCTCTCGCTCCTGCTCCGGCTTGCCGCTCCTGCTCTTTCCCACACACAAACCCTTCCGCTCCTGCTCAAGTACACCGCTCCTGCTCCGGCTCCTGCGCACCGCTCCCGCTCCTGCTCCTGCATTCAAAAACTCCCGCTCCTGTCCGTCGCTCCTGCTCACCACTCCCGCTCCTGCTCCTGCTCCTTACTGCTGCTCAACCCCCTCTCGCCCTCCTGCGTTCAACCCCTGCTCGCTCTCCTGCTCCCCTGCTCCAGCTCGTCCTCCTCTTCAACGCCCTCCTGCGCTCAACCCCTGCTCGCCTGCTCCAGCTCGCCCTCCTCTTCTGCACCTGTGCTCAAACCCCTGCTCCTACCAAACAGTTGCCCCTCCTGCGCTCAACCCCTGCTCCTACCAAACAGTCGCCCTCCAGCGCTCAACCTCTGCTCGCCATTCCTGCACGCCGCGCCTCATGTTTGCATCAAGAACTTACAATGGACGGAAGAATCCTTTCAATCTATTTCTAAGGTCTCTTATACCAATGTAATGAATGATTATTTATATAGGCAAAAATATCCAACATAAACCAAAACATAGTTGAAACCTATACCTCATTAATATGCAATTGATAAATTAAATGAATGAAATGATTTTACAATGAGCCTTGTGATAATGTACTTAGATCCATTGATGAGTCATGAAGGTGAAGGGTTGTGTCCCTTATTTAGGTTATGGGCATTGTTATGATTATTATGCACTATTTATTTACCTATTTTATAGTCATTAAATAATTACTACTACACTGCATTCAAAAATCATTCCAACCTAGGGTGGTTGTTTTTATACATTCATATTGAGCGAAATTATTTGTTGTCAGCAATTCTTCAAATATACTGTTAAATCATTTGTACATGATGAGATTATTGATACAAGCTAGAATTGCATTATATCCTCATTGTACTCAACACTTTTATCACCCATAACTTGCACATCCACTAAATCTCTGATGATCTCAATTGAATTCCGTTAACCCTTGCACCAAATATTATACAAGTTCTTATTTTTCCTATGTATATCTTTTTCAGCCACACCTTGTTTAGGTGTGAACAATATTTACATATTTAAAACTCATTACACATAGGAATATCATATTGTTTTAAAAAATCTCTCTAAAATGGCATTACTGTTTTTAAATATCCATATTCAATGAAATTACTTGTTGTAAACAATAGTTCGAATATATTGTTAAAGTCAATTATCTTGTACATGATGTGAACACCAATGCAAACAAGAATTGCATAGATATGTTATTTTCATGCTCAACATTTTATCTCATAACTTGCACATCCAGATCCACTAACCTCTGACCATAGCAATTGTGTTCAATCAACAAGTTTTGCACGATAGCTGTTCTATCAACAAGTCCTCCACTAAAAGTCATACAACTTGTTATTTTGTCAATGTACGTCTTCCTTAGCAACAACGTGTCTAGGTGTGAAGCTGTTATCGAGCTTCAGTTGATTTGATTTTTCTAAGAGTTCATCTTTCACTTTTCTGGGTCATCTATTGTTTTAATTGAACTTTTGCAATATAGCTTTCTCGGGGATTTTATTGATATAATTAAAGAAATACATCATACTTTCTTAATTACATCACCCATATTCACCATCCATATTTCAAGATGCATTCACTGTTCTTTCACTTGATGGCATTCTGTTTGAAAATTCGTTATGATACACACTCCCTCGTTCTCTTCTTATCATGCCCTTCCATGGTTATGACAAAAATTCCTATGCTTGTAACATATGGAAGTGGCTTTTCAGTGTTAAACCGAGTTGGCATTAATCCTTTCATGCTTTTTGGATTATCCGAACACACATTTTTTACATTTCCATTCCATGATCTAAATTTCTGAAGATTTTCATGTTATGGAAAGGCCTTAGATGTTCATTGTTTTCAACGGTCAATGAATGGTAAGGACCTGCAGTTCTTTCCATTACTTAGTTAATGGAACCAAGCTAGTGATTGGATCAAGAATAATATTAATATATTCAATCAATATATATGTATTATGCATCTTTTGCATGTGCTCATGCTGGATACAATGCTCCTTGCTTGATTTATTCAGGAAGATACAATTTAATAATGAGTATTACATTTTGTTGAAGCATTGTTTTGTGTACAGTCAGTCAGGATGCAGTTTGTCACCATGTACAACCATGCTTATGAACCCAGCAACGAACAAGGAAAACTAGCTTTCATTCCAGTTTTGCCCATGCCAGCCCTGTGGATAGTAAGGGCAGGAACTTTTAGATAATGTCAAATAAAATGTATGTTTGAAATGCAATAGAAAATAGGTGAAATCATGTTAAAAGCTTCTAAGCTGACCATATATGTACCTCAACTTCTCAAAGTGATTTGTATTGTTCAATCAGACGAGATGCATGTAGGCGAGAAGTTGGAGTAATAGTACACCCAAGGCTTTGGAGATATGCAATCTGCAATAATCCACCAACAAATTGTTTAGATTACTTATTCTTGAAATGTAAGAATGGTATAATCATTAGAATTTGCAGGTAACATAATTAGGCTATACAGATACAAAAATCCAACAATAGAAGCCACGCCATGCACTTTGACTCTAACTTGTTAAAATTCACAGCATGATTTGTATATATCTTTATGCAGGGAAAAGCAAAAACAATTCATTATAATCTGTAATAATTACCAAACGTAGTTCTTTCCATTATTATACGTTGCAGCTTTTTCCACCAAGGCTTCCTAACTATGATAAGTATAGGATCAATCTTCTCTTATTGTTGAAGAAATTACTATTGTATTACTAAAATATTAGCCACAACCTCTGAAACCCGATTCGCTCTTAGAGGGCCATGTGTCTGAATCCGTCGAATCCGATACGGTTCGACTTAAATCGTGTCCGGATTTCGTGACATGCCGTGTTCGATTAGGCCATGATCGAATCCGGATCGTGTCCCGAAATCCCAAAATTCGGACATGAATTCAGAATTCTGGACCCGTGTGGCCAATAAAGGGTGGAAATGACTTTTTTTCATCATTCTTTGTCATTTCTTTTGCAATAGTTGAGTTGTGGGTTTGTTGTGAAGAGTTTGAAGCAAGGAACCAAGGGTTTGGAGTGTTTTCAAGGAGATTCAAGCAACAGGTAAATGCATTTCCGATCTATTTTTTTTGCATTTGTATTACAACAGTTTGTATATGCATTTCTTTTACAAATTTGTGCATGTTTTGTTTATTTTTTTTACAGTATTCATGGCTCAATCAAGGGCAGCAGATAGGGGACAAAGGAAGGGGAAGAATGTTCCCATTGGAGATGCCCCTCCTCCCCCAATTTCATCAGAGTCTGCTGCAAGTAATGTTGAGGGAAGACTTCTTCCTAAAAGTAACATTGAGAAATATCCCTTGTGGAAATATGTCACAAGAGAGGATGGACCAAGCAACAAGGTGAAGGGAGAAGGCAAGTGAATTGGAGATGCAACTTTTGCCACAATATTTTCACAAGCACATATTTTCGTGTGAAAGGCCATTTGTTGGCTTTACCAGGTTGTGAAATTGGAGCTTGTACACAAGTTCCTTTACAAAAAAGGAAAGAAATGAAAAATGAGTTCAATGTTGGTATGGCACATGTGGCTGCAAAATAAAAAAAACCAAGAATGATGACCCCCTTCCATTTTTGAGGAAAGGCAGCAACAAATTTCCTTTTGAGAGTTCTACTGGGGTACAAGCAGCAAAAATAAAGGCAATTTCACTTGGTCCAATGGACAAGATTTTTCAAAAAGAGAAATGGGAATAGCTTGATCTCACCATTGCCTTCTTTTCTATCAAAACTTCATATCCTTTAATGTTGCATGCTCACTTCTATTTATTGAGATGTACTAAGCTCTAACTCACGGGGCTCCATCATAGTATGTGCCTTCTGGTTCAGAGAAGCTTAGAACCACATTGTTGACGAAGGCAAAAAAAGAGGTGCAAAAAATGTTTGAGCCTATTAAAGCATCATGGCCAACATCTGGAGTTAGCATTGTTTCTGATGGATGGACAGATCTAGCATGGCACCCACTCATCAACTTCATGGTGTCTTCCTTGAATGGTCTAGTTTTTTTGAAAGTAGTAGATACACTTGGAGAATACAAAGATGCACAATATATGGGTGAGTTGTTTATTAAAGTTATTGAAGATGTAGGTGTTGACTCTTGTGTGCAAATCATTACAGATAATGCACCTGTTTGCAAGGTTGTTGGCATGATTGTGGAAGCTAAATATCCACAAGTGTTTTGGACACCTTGCATTGTCCATTCATTGAACTTAACACTGAAATCCATTGCTTTTGATGTGCTTTGGATTGGTAACATTATTGAGGATGCACGGCATATCCGTAACTTTGTACAAAATCATATAAATGCCCTCATTATCTACAAGGAGTACAACAATCTATCATTGTTGAAGATTGCGGATACACGGTTAGCCTCTTCATTCATCATGTTGAAGAGGTTGAGGGAGGTTAAGGCCACTGTTGGGGCCATGGTTATTTCAGAGTTTTGGTCTTTTTGGAAAAAGACAGATCAAGTAGCCTCTAAAAGAGTGAAGGATACAGTGCTAGATGATGCTTGGTGGGAGAGGGTAGATCTAATTATTCAGATCATGGACCCTATCATTTCTTTGCTTCGATTTGCAAATACAGACAAACCCATCCTAGGAGAGGTTTATAAGGGATGGGATTCCGTGATTGAGTCTGTGAGGAGCATTATTCTACACAGTGAGTGCCCCAAATATGAGACATCACCAAAGGCCTTCTGTGGTACTATACAGGATATTCTTGTCAGTAGATGGGCCAAGAATTGCACACCTTCACATTGTTTGGCTCACTCATTGAACCCAAAATACTACAACCATGAGTTGTTGAATGTTGGACCTTCTCGCAGATTCCCTCCTCACATGGGTGGTGAAATCTCACAGGGGACGAAAGATGCATTCAAGCGGGTTTTTCAGGATAGAGCATTGCTTGATGAGGTGGAGGATGCCTTTGTAGAGTTTTCCACTGGCATTGGTCCATTTACAGGATATGATGTGATTAGAGACAGGGGGCTAAGAAGTCTTATTCTTGGTGGGCAAATCATGGGGCAACAAGCCCTTCTCTACAGCAATTAGCCATGAAGCTCCTCTCTTAGATGACTTCATCCTCTTGTTGCGAGAGGAATTAGAGCACATATGGGAATTTGTATATTGTCAAGAAGAGCAGGCTTGAGCAGTCCAGGGCAGAGACAATGGTGTATGTGCACACCAACCTTCGTCTTATTTACAGGCAGAGGGAAGAGTGGTTGAAGGGAAAGACAAAGATGTGGGATGTCTTTCCTGATGATATGGATCTGGACAACAGTGTTGAGTTGGCATTGGCCAACATGGATCTCAATGATCTAGTGCTAGGGCCTATTAGATTTGATCATGGTGATACTATAGAGGGGTCATCCTCCACACCAGCAGATGCAGAGACGACTTTGGATACAGGGGAGGAGGAGGATGTAGAGGAGAGCAGTGGTAACCATGATGCTGAGGAGAGTGATGCTGATTTTGATGATGACTATGAGGATTGATGACTCATGAGTCATGGGCTACCTACTACCTTGAGGCTTGTATAATTATAGTTATTTTGTATTTTGTATTTCTATTTGTCATTGGCATTGCACTACCTATGTAACACATTTTGATTTTGATGACTTAATGAGAAAACTACACTTGTCATTGGCTTTATCTTACTATCTTGTCTTTCTCCGATTGGATATTTGATGAATCGAATATGTATTATAATTTATCATTTATGAGTTTAGAATTTATGATTCATTGATTTATCATTTATGTGACATGTATTTGAATTTTGTATATGCATGCTATAATGTTATCTACTTACTTTGTAAACAGTAAAACTTACATCTAGATGAAGAATCAAGATCTATGTTTGAGATCAATGAATTTGTACCATTAATGAGAATTTGTGTAAGAAATATCTAATTTTTTATATATATAATTATTTTAGATTATATATATATATATTATTTTTTTAATAAAACAATATATAACGTATCCGACGAATCCTGAATCCATGTGTCAGGTTACTTAGGCCACAACCATTACTTCTAGTGCATGAGTAACCAAAAATACATGGGAGAAAGTTCAGTAAGTAAAACTAAATGCTTTCCTTCCTGAAATATAATTACTATCAAATGATTCTTCCTATACCAAAAATGAATTATGGAAATCTGCATTGTGATGCCCATGGGCCTGTATTAATGTGGAAACCTGGGTTCAAACCCAAGTAGGTGCAGATAAGACTAACTGCAAGTCCTGGTTGACTTTGACAGCACAGATATGCCCATCATAACATGACAGCAGCCAAAGGGATTCTATAAGACATTATCTAGGTTATCAAACCCAAGTAGGTGCAGATGAGACCAGCAGCAAGTCCTGGTTGACTTTGATAGCACAGGTATGGCTATCATAGCAGGACAGCTCAGCCAAAGAGATTCTATATGACATATTTCTGGGCTATTATATAGTAAAAAAAAAATGCATTTTGAATCCCCTGCTATATATCTTTCTAAGCCTAATTGGATGGCACACTTTAAAGCGCATTCCAACAGATAAATACCTTAAGGGCCTACTGCTTATTATGACAAATGTCATTTGACCATCCAATCAAGCAGTGATTTATCAATAGAAACTACCTGCTTGGCTGTGGCGGCAGTTGAAACCATAGCACGTTCAGCACCTTGTCTTTGAAAATGTTCCTGCAAATATATATAAAGAAAGGAACACTTTATTGCATGTATATTGGATCAAAAAAGGAGTGGATGTTAATTTAATGACACTGAAAAATAATGTAGAAGTTTAAAGTCTTCTTTGTCAACGTAAGCTATATCCTATAACACAAGTTGACAGACAAGACATAGATTCAGCTCATAAACCAATTTCCTTCAAAGCCGAAACTTAAGAGAATATCATCTGTACATTTAAACTACAACTGATCATGGTATCCTCTAGACAATCCATTAAGAAAGAAAACTGTACCATGGAACATTATGAAAACATAGTCTATTATTTCAGCACAACAAAAACGTGTGATAGAGTTCTCAACATAACTTGAGACATAAGATAGGAAAGTGATAAGATTTCTGATTAAATATGTCCAATCTGAATTTGAAAGTAGATAAGAAGTGCTCACAATTGTCGTGACAACACTCCAACACTCAGATTTTCAGCATTGATCAGGTCACTGTCAAGAAATGTCAAAACTGGCATGTTGCATGTCAGATTGCCATCTCTTGAGTAACTAAGATAAATGCCTGTTTCTACTTTCTCGCTGAATCTTCATTTGCACTGTTCAGACATTTGTCTTAGTCTAGTGAACATGTATTATATCTGTACATTTATATTTCATGCTTTACTCTTCTGTCTTTTAGGTGATTTTGTCAAAACTGATCACTCACCCACCTCATTATATTGCAGTGCGAACTTCATCAACCTTGATCCCCCTCCCCACAATTTTGTACACAATAGTCTAAATACAAATGAATGTAAAACATGTGTATGGTTCTAGCAATCTCCTCTCATACTTGAAGGCTTGCTACCTTGCGTTTTCTTTGCAGGCTTGCTCTCTTGCACTTTCTTATGTGTAAAACCACATATCCAAATCATATGTTCATGTTCCAATAATGACTATATCTACCCCTAAATATAACTATTCTCACTCATTGCACATGAGGGCCCTTCATTAGGCCAATCCCTATTACATATGCACTCACTCCATCACTTATACATTTACTCCCATATATCATGCCCTTACAGTCATATCAACTTCCAACTTTAGTTCTTTACTACATTTCATCCACAAATAGAACAGAGAACCTTGGTATGTGCGTGTGTACATATGTGTGTGTGTGTGTGTAAAATAGATGCTCCAAAGGATTTTGGAAAATGATGATTGTAAAAATCCCGCAACCTTGGCCCCCACACACCCTTATCCCCTCCCCTTTCTTCTAGATAGTCAATGCACTCAACCACAATGTAATGTTCCTAAATAGGAAATTAAGTGATAAACAAAGCAAGCAAACAATCCAGCAATCAGAAATGTGAAACACATATCATACGCCCATGAAAACGCTGGAAATAGAGAACTGCTGACCCATTTTATTAAATCATCAAGCACAGATACAACAATGAATGGAATGGTGCGCCTGGGCTTGTCTCTAAGGACAAGCGTGACAAAACCCAGGTGAGCAAATGTTGATTTGAGGGCTGCCCAGCTGCTGCACTGGAACTGATCTGCGCTGCCTAGAAACTGCACTGTTTGCTGGAACAAAAAAGGCTGGAATCACTGCTTCTGTGCTCAAAAAATTATAAAACTTTAGCTCCCGGATCCTTAGCAAAAACCCACCAAAATCCAAGAAGGGTTTGGCCTAGTTCAGACTTTTGAAATTCGACCCCCAAGGAGCTCGTCCTCTACCGAAACTGGCAAACTCAGCCTGCCTAAATGAAGCTGGGAAAGCTCTCCAAAACTACCCCAAATCACTGGGATGAGACATCCTATGAATTTCCTTGCTTCTCAATTGTGATTCCATTGTTGTGGCTCTTTCCCTCAAGACCCATGTGATGCCCATATTGGCCCTCTGCGTTGTCCTCTAAGGCTGGGTTTCAAACTGCCTATTTGCTGCACCCACTTGCTCCCAAACTCCTCCCAAGTGCCTGTTGACCACTACGTGTCAACTACTCGTAGCAGTACACCCCCTTTTTTGCAAAAGGGATAGCGCTTGATCGACATGTCTGTGCCATCCGACTGTCATCATCAGCGCGATCATGTTATGTTGTAAACCCAATCTGAATGTGTAAATTGTAAATAATCTTAGCAGATCTGAGTCATGTAAGTAGACTGCCTAGACAAACCTAATTTTCTAGTGATAATCTACATTTTGGAAGGTTTTTTGTCTCACCGATCCATGATCGGCAGAGTTTTCCTTCAGCCTAACCTCAAAGCCGGAATGGGTTTTGTCATTAGAATCTTAGGGGAATCCTAGTGTGTTTCGAGCCTCTGTAAAAGTAATTTGGAAATAATTCTAACTATTTGGTTAGGTTATTACCTAAGTTACCAGGATCCGGATCCGGATCCAGATACGGATTTGGATACGGATACGGATCACCAGTTTTTTGAAAAGCTAGGATCCAGATACGTCAAGTACAAACAATATAAATATTTTTTATAATTTTTAAAAATTAAATTTATATGAAAATAAAAAATAAAAATATAAAAATAGAAACATATATTACTTCTTAAATATATAGTTTTTATGTATAATATTTATAGAAATATTTGTTAGATAAATAATATCAGAATTAATATATTATTGATAAATATTAATTAAATTCATGTAAAATAAAAAATTATATTTAAAATTTAAAATATAAAACTTTTATGATGATGGATGATGGTTAACGTCCACTGAGACCAAATTGGTCTATATAATACTTTAAAATAATTATTAATTTAAATAATATTAAAATTAATGTATCATACTATTCAAACATTAATACTATTATTATATTTAAAATAAATGACCATTAAAGTTACTTTATATTTAAATTAAATGACCATTAACCATTATTATGTTTAAATTAAATAATCATTAAAATTACTATATATTTAAATTAAATGACCATTAAAGTTACTTTATGGAACTTAATTTATGAATCTCACTTTTTTACACTTCAAATAAAAACAAAACTTAATTAGAATATCTAAACGGTCGTAGCTTATAATTTATAATATGGTCAACCAAAGAAAAGAGTAATGAACTATCGCAGCCAACTCCCTTGTTAATTATTAGCTACGCTGCTTTTTCTTTACATTATCACGTGATTTGTATGTTGACTTAGAATTTTGTGGTGACGTCAAAAAGTTTTAGACATGGATAGATGCTAGGCGGATCTGGGCGGATCTGAATCCGCATCCGTCTCTGATACGGGGATCCGTAGATCCAACCATTGGGGCTAACGGATTCGGTAACATAGGTTATTACAAATTGCTTGATCTGCTAGATTATATTTGTGTCGCAGAACTGGGTGGTCTATGAGGGTCTATGTCAAATAGGTTTTCCCCCTTGAGATGTAAAATTGTAAAAGTCATGATGTAAAGTGTCTTGAGGGTTAGAAAATGTTTTATCCCCTCATAAGTCCTAAGTCCTAAGTCCTAGGTGATTTTTCCAAAGGCTAAGTTTGATGATCCAATAAAAATAATAAAAAATATATAATAAATAATTAAAATATAAAATAATAAAAAAAAATAATAATAAAATTAAAAAATAAACAAAAATAAATAAAAATTTTTAAAAAATAAAATAAAATAATAAAATGAGACAAAATTTTGAGAAAATAAATGCAAAATTTTAATATATTAAAATGCATTTTAAAATTTCGATGGATGAGATTGAAAAGGATTTTGATCCTCATCGACGGTCGAGATCATTTTGACATGGATCACTTGAACTAGCCGTTGGGAAATTTTCCTTTAAATAGGGTGTTAGGGGTCATTTGAGATCATCCAATCTGTGAGTTTTGTGCTAAATAAAACTTTTTTGTAGTAATTTTTTGTGCAACAAAGAAAGACTTTGGGGTTGAAAATCTTGCTGGTGTTACTCTTCTGGAAATGCTATAAGATGTTTTATTTTTCTGCATAATTTTATTTTCAACCATTGATAATAGCTTGATGAAGATTGATTTAGGCATAGGTATCTTGTCTGATCTCTGGAGTTTGAATGATAGTTTAATTTCTGAATATAATGGCAGGTATCTCCATTTGATCTAAATTTCACTGTTGTTTTCTCCCTCTATGTTAATGGTTGATTTTAAGTTGTGCAGAAATCTTTTTTTTTTTAGATTACCGGGCATTCGGGGAAGTTCTCGGCTGAACCAACCAAATCCCGGATTGTGTTTTCTGAAAGAGCCCAGCCAGTTTTAATCTCGGGCTTATCGTTCGAGTTTCTCTTCTGAATGCATGAGGGTTTTTTTAAGCATCTCATAGTAAATCTAAAACTATGAAAATATTCTTGTAGCATATTGACAAATTTGGCTATTTAGAGCCTTTGAGCTGTAATTACTATAATTATTTGGTTGGTTCTTAGGTTTTTAGGGTTTCATTTTTTTTTTTTGCATTTTCAAGTTCTGGCTATTTGTTTTCATTGTTTTCAAGTTGCAAGTTGGAAGAAAACATTTTATCTGAAGCCAGATCTAGGCCCTGGAGGGCAAGATCTGGCCTCAGGTTTAGTTCTGGCAGGAATATTTACTTCATATCTGGAGAATTTTGCGGGGGTTTCATCAGACAATCTGAAGCAGTTGATCCAAAATTTTAAGAGGCTCGGTAAATTTTAAGAGGGTTTTCCAGTCCATCTGTCTGTTGTCTGGGGTTTCATTATTCACAAGATTTTTTTTCGAAATTTTTATGTGCTGCCTTGGACCTGTAAAAAACCCTCAGTCTTCACGCTACTATCTTTCTGCTCAGCTCCTTCAAAACTGTTGCCTCTCTTCTCGCCGTCACCGGATCTGCAACGTTGTCATTTCTCATCTCTCTTCACGCAGCGTTCAACTGCATCCTCCATCCGCTACTCCAAGCTCATTCCAGCAGTTGTTGCGTCCCCACCTCTCCCTGATACGCACGATCAATCTCCCTCTTCAAATCCGCTGCTTGCAAGCTCACGCTGTGTCCTTCATTCCTCCTCTCACGTTGCACACAACTCATTTCCCTCAGTCCATACTCAGCAATCTCAACTCTCATACGCTTCTCCAAACCTGAAATACATTGCTCACGCTTTCTATTTCTCCTGCGTGATCCTCTGAAGCTGCGTCTCCTTCAAGCATTTCTACTCCCTTCCCTCCCTGCAGCAATCCCTTACTCTAAATCTGCTACCATTTCCCTCATCCATTTGCAACGTTGCCTGCACAATAAAACTCAAGAAATATTACCTTGCATATCCTTCACGTCTCCGCAGTTTTTTCTTTGCCCATGTAGCGCCCTCAAATCTGAGCCACCCACGTTTATTTTTTACGCGTCGTTTCATAGCTGTTGTGCCTTTCCCCTGCGTGAAGCCCTCTCCTATCCGCTGCAATCTGTCAAACGCAGTCACCATTGCTTTCCTTCCTAGCTGCCTCGTGCCTCTTCAACCCACCTGCGTATATTTCCTCACCCGTTGTTGCAACCTGCCCTCGGCCTTCCTTCACGTGGACCAGCCATCAACAACAACAAAAAAAAGAAGAGAAAAAGGGTTTTCGATTTTTTTTACATACTTTACGTTAGAGTTTAGTCTTTTTCTTATTTCATATATATATATATATGCGCGTTATAAATAAGGGTTTGTAGAGTATAGTTTTCTTTAACTTAGGAATTCAACTTTAATAAAATTTTGATTTAAGTTTATTTTTTATGATTTAAATATATGTTCAAAATAATAAAAAAAATATATATATTATATATATATAATATATATATATAATATATATATATAATATATATATGCCATAAAATGTTATTTTAAAGTTTGATTCATTTAGGTAGATTTTTAAATTTTATTTAGCTTTTTTTAGAATTAGATTTTTAAATAATTTTTAGTTTTAAATTTCATTGTATATATTATTTAGTTTAGTTTGTAATTTTTGGTTTCATTTTTAAATTTAGTTTAGAATTTTTTTAGTTAGTTTGTGTTCATAAAAAAAAATAAAAAAGTAAATAAAAATATATAAAAAAATTTGAAAAGCTTAACTAAAAATTGAAAATTCATTTTTTTTGGTGTCTTTTGTGTTGTTTATGTTCCACTTCTCTATAGTTAAATGCACTTAAATGTTTATCTAAAGTTAGCTATATGAAAGTGGTAATTGGTTAGCATTTAAATTGTATGGTTGTTTAACGCATTCAATCTTTAGAAATTTAATTGTTGGATCATTATTAAAACATTGTGAGTTTATTGAATAACTTGTCTTGTTTGGGATATTTGATGATAAATGATTGCTTTATAAGGTTCATATTTCCGCAATAATCATTTAATCATTAACTCCATAAGGCACTGGTACATTAATTTCTAAATCAATCAAGTGCTAAATTGCCTTGTTGTGTCTCACAACCCATCTAGTCCACAGTTGGTCTTCATTCATCCCATAGGGTCTACCCCCCTTAGCCTCGGGAGATGACTTAAACGGAGGGATCGAGGATCAGGGGTGACAGCCCCTGGTCTGAGCGTTGTTGTGACAATCTGTGCGACAACATTTTTTGGCGTCGTTGCCAGGGATAAAGCTTTTTCTGTCCTTGGTTTATTCGACAATCATCTTTTCTCTCATTTGAGCTGGCAAAGTCAACATTTTTTGGCATCATCTCATCTTTTCCGCTACTCATTAGCCTATCAAATGGCCAACATTCTTTGACGTTATTTGATCTTTTTTTCACCTTATTTTTCGTCATATCAACAACTACCCTTCAGTCCGTTTCTTGTTTGGGTGGCGACTCCATTTCTTTTATTTTTTCCAGACAAGAAGCCTCCCTCATATCTACTTGTTTGTTTCTTTTTGGATCTTAGAATTAGATTCATTGTTCAAGTGGTGACTTCACTTCTTTCATGTCTTGATTTTCTTGAGTAGAGATCTCTTTCTATCATCCATTTGGTCCCTCATTATTCATCATGGATTATTTGTTTACCCCATGTCATTTTACTAATATTCTCCATGATGTTCCGGAAGTGGCCATTTCTAAATTACCTTTGTTCTCGGGTGGTGATTCAATCGCTGTTAGAAATCATTTATGCAAGTTTACTCGTATAATGATCATATATTGTAGATCTACTCAGTATGATCATGAAGATGTCAAAATGCGTCTATTTGTCCTTTCTTTAGAGGGTGATGCTTTGAATTGGTTTAATAATTGTCTTGAAGATTCTTTCACTTCTTTACAAGACATTGACAATGCTTTTAAAGATAGATATGGTTATCCAGATAGCTCGCCTTGTGCCTCTAAAATTGTGCAGCAGAATGAAAGTAATCTTATGAAAGATCGAACTGTCGATGAAAGATTTCAAGACAATTCTTCATATTGGAATGTGTCATCCACCTGTACCATTGCAGATCAAATCCATGATAGTGGAAAAGCAAGGACAAATTGTAAAATCAGTGTCAACAATGAAATGGAAAGTCAGAAGCAAATCATAGAAGAACTAATGCGGCTGGTAAAAAATATGGAGATCAATCAAACTAATTATGCCAATGATATGAGAACTTTATGCACCCACCTGGAAAAACGTGATAAGGAGATGGAAATCATCAAAATTAAACACTCTGATCACGTAACCGACATGCAAAGTCAGCATGCTAAGGAAATTGAGACCATGAAAGCTAATCATGATAGGGAAATTAATTTTATGCAAAGCAAGTTATTAGGCTTCGAGGAAAATATGACGATCATGGAATTCGATTATAATAATCAGTTAGCTACCATGCAAGCAAATCATAAGAGAGAGATAAATTTTATGCAACATTGCTTGATGACCATAAAGGAAAAGGACGATAAAGTAATAAAAGATATGGAAGCTAATTAGATATATCTTCAGAATAAGTTACTGACCATGGAAGAATACCATGCCAGGGAAATCAGTGCTATGAAGGTTGAACACTCTAGTCAGATAGATGCCATTAAAATATAGGTTCAGAAAATTCAACGGCGGTCAGAGGATGAAAGAAACCAGGGAATGTCAATAGATCAAGAGCCTCCTTATCTGCTGCAGCAAGCTCCATCTTATTATGAGGTCCTTTGTTCCATTGAAAAGTGGATAAATGAAGGTGACCTGGATAAAAGGGAAATTAATAATCAAGATGATGCTCACACGGTTAATCCACCAGTCATTGAAGATGAAGTTATAACTCATGGCACCTGTGAGATTGATCCATCATCCTTGACAAAGCAGATGCAGAATGAAGAAAGACATGTCACGCATATCTTACATACTTCATCTGAGAGCTTTGAAGTAGAAAGTTTCACATCATCAGTGATACACCCTGCCACAAAGAAAAAACGTAAAAGAAAGAGAATGAGAAGAAGATTTGATGCATCAGATGGCCGCGAGCATCTTGATTTTCAATTGGAAAAAGTCCTACCATATGCAGAATTGGACATGGCACATCCGACAAGCAGCCGACAGATTTGTCTGAAAGCAGGAAAATGCTTAGTATACACTATATTGAACACATTTGATGCCATGGGACATCCTCTGTATTTCTAACCCTACTCCTTGTTTTTTCAACATTTTCATTTCTATTTTAGGATTAGATTTACTTTTCATGTTACTAGATAGTTAATAAATAAAGAGCTTATATCTTTCCTGTGCTTAATGTTATATGATGATTTTTGGATGGACGCTACTTATATTTTGTTGTGTGTTGCATGGATGCAGATTCTGGATTCTCACAATCCTACAGTGCAACAACGTGTCCCTAAGTAGAGCCAGATGTTGACCACTACGTGTCAACTACTCGTAGCAGTACACCCCCTTTTTTTGCAAAAGGGATAGCGCTTGATCGACATGTCCGTGCCATCCGACTGTGATCATCAACACGATCATGTTATGTTGTAAACCCAGTCTGCATGTGTAAATTGTAAATAATTTTAGCAGATCTGAGTCATGTATGTAAACTGCCTAGGCAAACCTAATTTTCCAGTGATAATCTACATTCCAGAAGGTTTTTTGTTTCACCGATCCATGATTGGCAGAGTTTTCCTTCAGCCTAACCCCAAAGCTGGAATAGATTTTGTCATTAGAATCTTAAGGGAATCCTAGTGTGCTTCGAGTCTATGTAAAAGTAATTTGGAAATAATTCTAACTATTTGGTTAGGTT
>APFE031676485.1:335339-368580 GCA_000404065.3 Pinus taeda | reverse complement strand
AAAATTAAATATATAATAAAATAAAATTGAAAATTCATTTTTTTTGGGTGTTTTTTGTGTTGTTTATGTTCCACTTCTCTATAGTTAAATGCACGTAAATGTTTATCTAAAGTTAGCTATATGAAAGTGGTAATTGGTTAGCATTTAAATTGTATGGTTGTTTAAAGCATTCAATCTTTAGAAATTTAATTGTTGGATCATTATTAAAGCATTGTAAGTTTATTGAATAGCTTGTATTGCTTGGGATATTTGATGATAAATGATTGCTTTACAAGGTTCATATTTTCGCAATAATCATTTAATCATTAACTCCATAAGGCACTGGTACATTAATTTTTAAATAAATCAAGTGCTAAATTGCCTTGTTGTGTCTCCCAACCCAACTGGTCCACAGTTGGTCTTCATTCATCCCATAAGGTCTACCCCCCTTAGTCTCGGGAGACGGCTTAAATGGAGGGATCGGGGATCAGGGTGACAGCCACCGGTCTGAGCATTGTTGTGACAATCTGTGCGACAACAATGTCGACCTCCTAATGTCCTTCAACTCTTTAGGTTCCTCTGGCTAGTGCTGACCCAAAGAAGTTCTACCCACAACTATGTGTTCCCTTCTCTGCTGGCCAAGAAATACGCACTGTTGGATTATGGTTGAATGTCTTGGTTATGAATACTCCCTGGTGCTCCTCAAGATGCTATGAAACTGCCTTCCTAGGGCAGCACTCATAGTCCCCTGAAGGTAAGGTTGAATCTCCTACTTGAAAGATTCGTGGCTAAGCAGCCAATTTACTCAGCTAAACAACTTGAGCAAACAGTCAAGTGATTTTCGATATGCAAGAATGAATGATCCCCAAGTGAGGAGCTCTTCCTCCTTATGACTTCTTGGGCCTCCCTTTGCCTCATGTGGGCCCCTCCAACAACCATACAAATTCCCTCAAGGCAATTGGAATTGTCCAATGCATTTTCCCACGTGGGTGCCCCCACTTTCCACTAGCAAATTAATCTAGCCTCATTTCTCCTAAGTTCCTAAGTCAAAATTTCTTGGGTCCTTTTCATTAGCAAAATTTGTACAAAATTGTGGAGAAACAAAACTTGTTACAAATTCTTTTGGGAAGGGACATGACACAAAAGCTTCCTTAAACACCCTGTGCATAAACCCTCTCCTTTCAATTCCCCCCTCTTCCATTACTTCCAAAAGCTCCTTGCCTCGCATTTTGGATATAGAGAAAAAGAATAAGCAATTGGAGGTTTCTTTTTCTTCAAATTTTACAAAGGGAAACAATGTTAATACAAAGAGCACAATAACCCTCTCAACAAACCCAATTTTATTACCTACCCAAAATCATAGTCTCACCTCAATGCTAAAATAGGTACAATAGGTAGTGCTCAAACTCTCAAGCAAACTTTTGGATGTGGAGTGAGAAAACCAATCCTTCAAGAAACTATTAAATGAAAATAAAGTGCAAGAAGATCTCCAATCCGCACATGATGCCTTACATGCAGAAATTCTTAACCTCAAGAATGAATTAGAAGAGATTGGGAATCAACAAACCACCTCTAATCAATAAAATGAAACATACATTAATTCATTGGCATAAGTGGTCTGCGGGAAGGATGCTCACAACCCCACTTACAATGGTTAAAGAAGTTGTACAAACTAAGCTCATTGCATACCAAACCAGGTGGGAATGGGAGCTAAATGTTAAAGTGAGGGGTCTCCCCTCACCTCTCTATTGCCATGACCTATACAGATCAAGGCCATGTTGCTTCAAGATATCCTAGATCTCCTTGATATGGCCCTCGACAAGGTTTGGCTTGGCTCTGACTCCACTTTTTTCCTTTGGTTCAAGACTACAATTGATAGGCTTTATGCCCTTAAGGTAAAGTGGAAGTTGTGTTGTCCCTCCAGCAAGATCATCCTTGATGAAGATCTCACTAGAATTCAAGTTGTTGAGCTTGAACACTCTAGGGACATGGTTATGGAAGCACAATAGGAAGGGAAATGGGTAGTCATTAGGAACCTCATAGCAATCATTTGAGATTCCTTCCCACCTGGATGACCACACTAATCTAGAGCTTCCAAATGGCAGGCTAAGCAAGAGATGTGTTAGGGTGTTGGCCAGATGTATGTGGATTCAAGTTTGTAGCTTCCCTCTCTCCAATCTCATCTACATCATTATTTGCTACTTCCCACCAGCATCATCATTATTTGTCATCCATTCTGATTGAGACCCCTCCTGAAACTTATATACCAGCGTCACTCAATATTCATACATTGGGGAGTTCACCCCATAGGTGACTTCAACACCCACATTAGAGCTCTCTAGATCCCTCTTTATGACTAGTTCGAAGATGCCTTTTATACAACTAGGGTAATCCCACAAGTTGTTGATACTAAATATCTTCCCTTATTTCTAAGGTTCTAGTAACTTCACATGCTTCCCACATAGAAAAGGACCTAGTGTAGTTGGTTATGTCATGACTAGGCCAAAACTACTTCCTTGGGTGTACCACTTCTCTATAACCCCCATCCCCTTGGTTGATCATGCCCTCCCTTTTTTCTCCCACAAGGTAGACCCTTCCTTCCCTTCACTCCAGCTTATTCAAGTCCGCCCCAAACCACTATTTTCTTGACAAAGGAGACCCAAACACCTTTTCAATGCATCTCCACCAATTTCTCCTCCCCAACCCCTATCTCCATCTATCAACTCTGCATCTGCCAAATATGATTGTCATATTTTTTCCATTTGGGAAGGATCCCTCAAATCCTACACCCAAGTTACTTAGTCAATCTCTTGTTACCCAAAATATGGCTCATGCCCCATGAATTGATGGTATAACATAGATTGCAAGGTCTCCATCGCCAACTTTGGGATTCCTTCTTCCATGATTGGCATTCTTATCCTAGCCTTAAGTTGCTACTAATGCCTCCACGACAAGAAAACCTCTTCATCTCACGGAGGATAATTGAATTTTGTGCTTCCCTTCTTCATACCCCTAAAAACTTTTAGCACACCATCTCCCTCTGCCACTCCCTTCTCCCATTGGATCTCAACCCAAATTCCATGTTCTCCCATACGTCCACACTATATATATCCTTAAGACATGCCACAATTTAAATCACTTCTCCCCCATACCCTTCCTATTATTTCATCTCATATCATGACATCTACAAGGCTATTTGGGAGTTGAGTACCAACAAAAAGGCAAATGAGGAAGGGTTCCAAGTACAATTCTTCAAGCATAGTATTCATGCCGCGGACTGCCACCTTACTCATGACTTGTTTAATCATGTTATATATACAAGTTTACCATGGGCTTGGTCACAACACACTATTCACTCAATCCATAAATTGTGTCCCAATGTAGGTCCAAACAAATATAGGGTAGTGATGGCAGGCCATACCTTCACGAAGCTCTATGCTATGATTTTTCATATGAAGTTCTATAGGTTGCTTGAGAGGAGGCTCCTTAGAGATAGGGGGAAAGCAAGGTTTTACCTGACATATCAATCCACTAATCACATCCTTGCACTCTGGACCATCATTGAGGAGGCACATCATGGCTCTTCAAAAGTCTATTGCTACTTTGTAGACTTCTGAAATTTTTTCAATATTGTCCTCATGAGGCTTTGTTCTACGGACTCAGATCCCTAGGAATTTTTTAGACAAACTTGAACACCATTATGTGCCTATAAAAGTCAATTCTTACCAATCTCCGCACTACACATGGGATGTCTGACTTTATCAGGAGTACCATTGGGGACTGTTGAGAAATCTAGGGGCAGCTAGATTAGATGATTTCTCTTACTTTGATAATTGCTTGTGATATTCTTTTACTTAACTTGAGGTACTTGTTATTAACCTCTTCTTTCACTTGATTATTATTGTGTTCTCTATCATCAAACAACTACCAAACAATGAAGATCAAAGAGACAAGAGGACACAAAATGTAGGCTACTAGCCATGGTCAAAACCTCTCCTCTTGAGAGAAAAACCAATAAGAATTTTTCTCTTCTTATAGAACTTCAAATGACGAATTCTAAGACCTATGACCCTTGATAAAGATCCCTCTAAGACCAAGTCAAACCTCTCTAAAGAACTTTCTTCAAGAAAAGTCAACCCAAGTCAAACGAGCATCACACATGTTGCAACTCTCTTCTTCGACCTCAACTTTGAACCTGCAATTATGACTGCAATTTCGGTTACTGCAAAAACCCTAGTTTTTGCACGTGTGGGAGAATATGGTATTCTTACCCTTCTCTCTCCTTCACTTGAGATGGCTTCTTCTCCTAGGAAATTCAACTTGCAAAGAAGACTTCTTTTAGAGACAAAACTCGGCTTCCTAGTGTCACTGCAATTTTTTGCATCACACCTAAGTCATAGGATTTGCATAGCATATAGGATAGTTAAGCATTCAAGCAGTGGTTGTTCATTTGGTCACTTGGTCCTTAATTCATCTAAAGCAAGTAAGTTGACTCCATAAGGCACTGGTCTCATAAGCAATTCAATCTAGTCTCCAAAAGCTTGCTAAAATCAACCAAGTGGCTAGGCCATTCAATTGTGTCTCCCAGACTTGTTGGTTGCCAATACGTCTTGCATTTTTATCTTCCATAGGGACTTACCCCCATAGCCTGTTGTTGGGAGACAGCTAGAACGAAGAGATTGGGGATCAGAGTGACAGCCCCCGACCTAAGTCGTTGTTGCACCATGCTTGTACAATCTGAGCAACAACAATGTTAACAAAGTCGATGGATCCTTAGCCACTCTTGAGAGGTAACATTTTTAGGTCATTCTATCCAAGATGTCTCCTATGAGTTTCCTTATCTGGCCCACAGCTCTTTATGGTTCATAGGTTTGGGGGCCTTAATTACAAGACGCCATTTGAGCTTCAATCAAGTGAGCCCAAAGCATTCTCCTTCGATGATTCTTCAGATGTAAGCAGACAATATATATCCACTACAACATACATATTGATGTTTTTTCCATATTTATGTGCTAATGTGTATATTTGATGTTGTAGTTCATTTGAGACTTCACATAGAAGCCATCCTAGAAGCCTCTTAAACATAGTTTAGAAAATACATATTAGGGAAGAAAGCAAACAACCAATAACTAGTTCAAACTATCCCTTATGCTCATCATTAACAACAACAGCCTGACCAAGCATGAAGCAGCTCCAATTACTAGAGCTAAACCCTTCACACATCCCAGTGGCTATCGCATGCTCAAATCAGCTTCAATCAATGAAGCAAGCGCATCATGCCCACTGAGATCCTCCAACTGATCCCTCTCATAGATATCAACTCACACTATACACATCTTGTAGATCTCAGATGCACACCTCTGACACCATGCAAATTTTCAAGCACATGATACACAGGTCTGCACTAAAGGATGAAAAGAATCCTAGATCAGAACTAAAACATAGCTTAAACACCTATCAATCTATTACTAAAGAAGTTAGACACAACATATCATCATCATGAGATTAACTCGAATTGGCAAAAACAAAATGTTTAGATCTTTGTAGACAGAAATCTAGAAATCAGATCAGCAAGTAGAGTATCCAACAGCCATCACATGTCTTCTGTTATCAATTGAAAGAAGAATTATGTAGCTCTGCATGGCTAGAATTACATAGCTTTCCGTTAAAGCACTTCTTTTGAATCACAGAAAGTCTCCCTCACAAATATGTTAACTAGTGCACTCAGCCTTCATTTTTAAAAGCCAAATGAAGGGGTCGTTACAAAAATGCCTTATTAAAGCCTCAAGTGTAACCTCCCACTCGTGGGCCTCCCTAAATGACCAACAACCATCTTTTAATGCGCCCATTGCTGGACTGTGTAGCTACAGCAATAAATACATCCTTATATTCAAGAGTGAAAGTTCCTTTCCTTCAACCACAAATAGCAGAAGTACCATCCATAATAAATATGCACCCACTTCTAGAGAACGGTACCCTACATAGCAAGGTATAGTCCCAGAGGGAATCAACACTTTTTCATAGGAAACTCACCAATTATCAGAATCTCCTTGACAAGTGCACCATCTCCAGCTCTACAATCTCTGATGCTAACTCACAAAGTCCAAAAGGAGAATGGCTTAAAGCAACTGGTAATATAACAAGGTAGAATACCATAGTGTATAGAGAAATTGGTGTGATTCTTTGTACAATTTGTCTCCCTAAAATGGGTGAAAAATAGTAATGTACAATTATAATTTATGATACAAGCCCCTTGTTTCCTACTAAATCTCGCCACAGTTCATCCCTACACAATCGCACAATTTCATCCATCGTTGCTGCCTCTAGTCCGATCACTACAATGACAATTCAAATTTGATTACCACTACTGCAGTAGTCATTTCCATACAATAAATGCATACACAAGCTTTTACAAATGAACCATATCTCTTTCATTTACAGGAGAGATATATTTAATACACCTGAAGGTTCATGATCAAATGCCACGTGCATTCCTAGTCAGGCCAAGTGATTTCATTCTCTTACATATTCTCCTATAGGTTAATCACCTCTCTTAGTTCTAATGTGGCTCACACTCATCTGCCTTACCGAGCTAGAAAATAACCTTGTGTTATCAACCTTGACAAGAAAAGAACATTACCCCAACATTCTCTCCCTTAATGTTTCTTTGGGGTCTTTAGTCTCTCACCCATTATCGCTTCCTCAATATTGACATCATAGCAAATATTGCATACTGCAATTTGTCTTGGCTTAAGTATGTTAGGGATCCTATATAATTTCTAGTCTGCATCTTAGTTCAGGTTTGCGTCTCATGCTTTCTTCTTTTAGGAAAGCACTTTCACTCTATCTTCGGATCCTCCTCTTTTCTAGCTCATTTTCATATGGCATATAATACTTGCTCAATTCATGGTCTTAAAATTTCACAATTGACCAAAATAAAGGTTTTACCCTTTATCAAATCATTTCTCAATTGTTTTATGTGCTTCTTGTTGATGATATAGCAGCAGACAGGTACTTCTACATAGACTAAGTGTCAAGCATGCGAGAGTGGTCCAAGACATTCTAGGTACTATGTTCAGTGAAGTGACTTTTATGATTTTCTTTTCTATGTGGTTCATGTTCCTAGAGAAACTTTGTGACTAAATACATCTCGATAAGTCATCAATTATTGCAAATCAAAGTATAAATACCTTGACACAGCTGCTCTCATGCCATGCGAAGTTGTTTGAAGGCCTCCTTGATTGGGTGAACTCTTTCCAAACCATAAACTCTCTTTGACTCCATCTCTCCCAAAGGACAAGGCACTAATCCCCCATAGGTGATCATTTTCAACGCTTATTCTTTTCACCTACCGCTTTTTCTAGGCCTAGCCTACATAGGTCACCTAAGGCATCAATTATCTCACAATCTAGCCATCCAAGCACTTCAATTTTTGGTCCACAATTGTGTTGAGGTTTTCTCTCAAGGCCCTCCAAATTTGAAGCAAATCCAATGATGGGATCTCAAGATATACCAAGCCCGCTCAAGGACCATTTCTTTCCCTAGTTTTCCCTTGGCTAGTGTCCCCATTAGGATCACTGAATTCAAATATCAAAGAAAATTTGTCCTTTGATCCTCTTCTCCTCCCTAATTAGGTCGAGCCCCTCATTGGGTGATCAACTCCATACCCTTGACTTAATTTTGGCCCTTGAGTCCTCTTGGTCCCGTGTGGTCTCACAACCTATTGATGCCAATTCCACAAAGATCATACAAAGACCAATTCTCCGTAAGGATTTCCAGGCCTAGGAATCATCTTTGCAAGATATATTCCCAAACCCTAGCCTCGAGAATCCTCTTAGCCCTTTCTAGAGAACATATCGCCTTGCTTCCCAAGAAAGAAAGCCATATAATTGAGTCTCTCTTGTGAATAGGCCTTAGGAATCACTCCCTGCCCTCTCATTGTTCCATCCATCTAGTGATTCCCCTTGATGCTGGGTCTCCTCCCATCAGTGAAAGTTCGTAAAGAGCAGGGAGCTTTAGCTGAGTTGACAATGGGCTATTGCTCCATTGTTTCCTATGACCTAGTAGTTGCTCTATAGGATCCCCTCCTAGGACCCCTACTAGTTTGAGCGGTAACATTTTTAATGCTCGTAGGGTGAAGAAAGCATCTATCAAGGCACTTCAATTTACCCTAGCTACTTCATTTTAATCTGAATATGCCAAATCATGAAAAATGGACTATTGTTAAAGAGAGATTAATCTTGGTCCTACATTTGCAGAACTCAATGACTAAGACATTCAAAAATTACAAGAAAATGTGGACCGATATGTTGTGTTTTGTGAAGATCTGTTAGAAAACATGAATAAAAGATCCATGTTTAGGTTTCATAGAGCAGCACAAAAACGACTACATAATGAAGTGCGCTTATGAGAAGGATCCTAGTCATCTCTTTGAGTTTGCCATCCAAACCTATGCTTTTAATAGTTTGACCGACCTCATCAATGAAAAATATTATATTCAATCACAAAGCCTCGTAGAATGAGATCAGTTTGACCATGAAGATAAAGAGGTTGGAGAGGACCTTGGGAATCTGAATAATGAGCAAGAACATGAGTCCTCCTTAGGTACACATGATGAAAAAGATGATTTTGAGAACACATGTGTTGAGGAGGATGAGTCTGTGGAAAGTGAAGTTGAGGCTAGCCTTACCTTTCTCAAGGATATTCCTTGAGAGAACCTTGGGGAAGGTAGTCCCATTAGCCCCTTGGAAGTTGATATTGGAGATTACTTTCATATCGAAAAGGAGAAATGGGAAATTGTTGGTCCTCAATTTGATTGTGCCCCCATTTATGATACTGATAGGGAGGATGAGGTTGGGATTGGTCTTCCCTTTATTTATGATGACATGTCCATCGATTCCCTTGGGAAGGAGGATCATTATTTTCCCTTGCATGAAAGAGGGAAGTTGGAAATAATTCACTCCCCTTTTTGGGAGAACCCCATCTTTGATACTAATGATGAGGCCCTTGCTCCTACCTGCCTTCCTTGTGATTCTGGGAGTGTATCCAAATCACTTGAGCCTTTAGAATATGATTTTCAAAAGAGCCCATTGAATACAATACCTCACCTTCCCCATCCCCTTTCCTTCTTTTTCATCATTTTGAGACATCCATAAGTGATTCCCTCACCCCTTGTTAGATGATCTCAAGTGACCATAAGCCCTTTCCCCCTTCTAAGTATAGTGTTGAGGAAGAGCCCCTCATTGAATATACTTTATCTCCTTGGACACACCCTTAGGATTGTGATCACTCCATGACCTCCCCTCTCCAATGTGACCATCACCTTCAGCAACCTATTTGTTGTACTCCTTCCTTCCCTCACCCTCCACTCCCCTCCCATCATGGCCTTGTGGCATCCACAAAGCATAATATTATAGGAAATGATTGCAATAGGTAGTTCTCGAGAGTGATCATTCATTCGACTATTGTGTACTTAGAGGGAAAGCCTCGCACTTCTAGATTGACTTATTTTCCTTCTCCTATGGCTTCCTTTTACCTCGAGCAGAGATCATATTTTCCAACCCCCCACCCGCCTCATCATCCATGTGATTGTGTCCGCATTCGCTTTGGGATTTGTTACATGAGTAATCATATTCGTAGTGATATGTATATTGATATGATGATATGTTGGTTGCACTGTTTTTATGATTACACTTATTATTAACCTTACTATATCCATGTTAGGGTAGGATGCATTGCATACTCATTTTCTCATTAGAACTAACATCATATGATATTCTCACAATAGATTAGTTGCATTTTAATCTCTTCTTGATTTTTTTTTACGGCCTAATACTAAGCATGGGTGATCATAAGACACCAAAAAAACATGTTGCCCCATGTGCTTGGTCTTTGATATGTGCAAGTAACAGGTTTGCAGTACCAAGAGATTGTTGGTGTTCTTATGAACTCTCGTTCGAGCAGCTTCATGCACCTCTCTGAGAGATCATGTCTCAGTTGGAGCCAAATGTTACCCACCACCTGTGGGTAGTGTATATAGGAGAAAATTTTTCTCCTAGATGGTCCTCAGTCAGCAGCCCTTTGCAACCACCAGATAGCTCGATGTGCCATTATCTTTGACACCTGAGCCAACCATGTGGTCCCTCGCCCATTTTTTATGATTGAAGTTGGGCCTACCGACCCTGAAGGTATTGCTTTTCATTGGTATAGTTGAGTAATTTTCCTTGTTATGGGCGATTTTGGACATGGATTGGTGGGGAAATTCGGCGGAAAGAGTGGGCTAAGTTTGTATTCTTGTTCCATTGCCCGATTCGGTGGTTAACCTTGTATCCTAGTCCCGTGGGATCTCCTTTACTGACCACTAGCTTTAGCATTGGCACTACCTGGGAAATCCCGACTTTGGTTGCGTGGTCCCGCTCCTCAAAACCACATACATCATCCCCTTCCACTCATTTTAACCCCATTCATCTCTTTTCCCATCCGGGTCCACATGTGTCCATTCAGTCCACATAAGGTTACCCTCCCCTTGTCCACACCTCGAGTTGGCCCTAGAACGATGCCCCAAAGGTTGATGCAGCTAATAAGAAAAGAAAAAGCATAATTTGGCCACTCTCAACAGGAAATGTACCACAAAATGCAAAATATGGTCGAGACATACAAATTTAGCATGTGGGCAAAAGCCAAACATGGACTCTACCCATTATCCATGGCCATCACCATGGTTCTTATGAGTCCTAGATGAGCCCCCTTCGTCATTAAGGAACCCATGATTGTCCCAATCCCTGGTGGGCGATGAACCACGCCACCTTAAGGGGTTACCCACTGCCATATATTACACACCATGCTCTCATCCCCTAGAGCCCCGAGCAAATATGAAGAAAAATCAATCAAAGGAAAAAGGCATATGAAGAAGGGTGGAAAAACAAAGGTCGGGATAACTCATGTACCACGATTTTCTCCCTCCTACATTCATATAGCCAAGTATGGGCTTCCCTCATTATAGCTACCCTTGTACCATGACATCTAGTTGTTGATTTGTGTAGCTTGGGAGGTACTCCAAGCCCTAGGGTTCAGGGTTTGAAGGGCAAAGCACCACGAGGGAAGCTTGTGGGCTTGGAAACCAAGTGTGGGGTTTTTCACCCATCGAGATTTGGGTCAAAACTATGGTGAATTTGAGCTTGGGAAAATTAGAGCTGATAGAGCTTGGCGAGCCGATTCCAATGCTCCAAAGGTCACTCAAAACGGATCTCTAGAAACGAAGTTATGAATTTTTGAAGGTGACAAATAATTATGGACAATCAAGTCATGCAGGCTTGAAGTAAATTTGTCCAAGGGACATGTCCTTTCACTAATTCGTTGGAGCCCTCATATTGTGTATAAATATGAGGTGTATTGGAGTCATTTAGGCATCCAAATGTGCATCCATTCTTGTGAAATACATCTCTGAGGCAGCGTTGGATTTGGAGGATAGAAAGTGGAGGTTAAGGGCAGTTCTTGGCTTGTTTTACCTTCATTACAAGTCCGAATTAATCACAGAGAGAGCGACATTACATAAGGGCAGTTTTGGGTGGTGTATAGGCCTAATCCTTGTGGTATCTTTCTCCCACAAGTGAGATGCATCTACAAGGAGTTGCAACAGCTCAAATGTAGGCCTAAAAGGCATTGTTCAGGAGGCCAAAGTTTGGCACAGAGACACAAGCAGGTTGCTGTGTGAACAGGTCGCTGTAGGGCAGCATTTGGAGGCCTAGAAGGTGGACAAAACTGCAGTGTAGGAGAAAATACCTATTTCGGAAAAGGTCGCATTATTTAGGAGATCTGGAAGTGAAGAAAATTGGGTTGTAGCAAACAGCTAGGAGGACCTAACCAGTAACCTAAGTGCAGAGAAGAAACACCAGCCCCTGAGTTAGCAGAGGTATGTACTTGTGTAGTTTTGTATGCTAGTTGGATGGTCAATGTGTGGACTAAATTATTGCAGCTTGTGGGAGCCAATTTGAAGACACAATTGGGTGATTGTGTGAGATTGGGTACCTTAGATCTAATTGGAGGGCAGTGTGTTGGCTACCCAAAGTAGCCCTAGAGCAGCAGACAAGAAGGACGTTGTCGGTGCGTGATTAAGTGAACTATTTCAACCTAAAGAGTAGCTCTTTGATGGACGAAAGAGGCTACTAGAAGGCAAATTGAAGCTTGGGAATTGAACATCCTAGAGAGCAGTTTGATGAGCCCGTGTACATGCAGCAGAAGTGACTTGCAACATTGTTAGGTGGCAGCACTATTGGAGTCTCAATGTGTATTGGCCTTGATGGACTAAGGCACTACTAGTGAGCAGTACGGCAGCGAAGGACCGACAGGACAAGATACGACATTGAAGTTGCGCAATGAAGTTTGACATTGTATCTTGTATACCATAGACTATTGTATTATTCATGTTTGGTTTAATATAATAAAGATTGGGATTGTACATATTGTACAATTTTGTTAAAAATCGTGTATATTTGTGCATATGTGATTTACTACTTTATATTTCCGTTGTGCAGAGTAGTTTATGGTTGAGATTCTTGGTTTGGTAGCATCAGTGATTTAAAGACTCTAACCTAGACCCAACGTCGTGGAAATTCAACACTCGTCTAGATGATTCCCCTGATCCTCACTCCGTTCCATTACTATATCATTTACCACCTACCACTTGAGGAATGTACTATGGACATGTCGCCCCCTTTAAAAGTTGAAACCACCTAATATGGTCCTTGATTAACCCCTTATTGAGCTTGGAGACACTTGTACATGCCAAAGCCCACTATGGAAGCGCATGTCACCATGAAGTGCCTCATTGATTCCATGACTTGTAAGCTCTTTTACTTAACTATTCTAATGATTTGTTGTATTGGAAGGCAAGGGGATGCATTGGATCTTATGCAAGATTGAAGGTGGATCTCCATTTGGAGCTTGGTCTCCCTATACGAGATCCTAGCCCTCCAAAGGGCCACATTGGCACTTGTAGGGTGAGCGTTGAGAGTCGCGGGCCTCCACCATAGCAAAAAGTACTTCATGGATCCCCAACACCACTCACTGATTACTCGTGTTCCACCTTTTGGATGACGAGGATTCACCTGGTTCACCATGCCTAGTTAGCTCCACAATTGCACCATACACTTGGCAGATGTTCTAGGGTCCAATGGATGTCTCCCGCTGCAAACGAAGTGCTTATGTCATCATCTAAGCCCTTACATATGGTCTATAGGCATTTTCGATCCACTTGGAGACCCATGTGGATGTCCTGGTGCCCCCACACCCATTTGGGAGCACCACAGGTTCTTGCTTGGAAAGCAAGGGGCCAACCCCTGTCCACTATGTTTGGAGTCCATTTTTACATCATGGCACTCCTCGGACTTCATTAGGCCTCTTCAAAATCCTAACGTCTCACTATATTTATCATTTTTCCCCCTTGAGAGGCTTATTCTTATGTTATTGAGCTATTTTGGTGGGCTTGTCACCAAAAGTATTGTTATTATGCACATTATTTTATTTTAGGGGCATTTTTGGTTCAAATTAGCCCATTCAAATCCCTTAGAGGATTGTATAAATAGAAGAGAGGCATTCTCTCTCATTCATCATCACTTGGATTGGGTTATTTGCTCTTGCGAGATTTTCACTATCCCTTTTGGAGGAAGAGTTTGGATGTTATGGATGAATTTTGATGTTTGGATATCTCTCTCGTCTTGGAGCTTCATTATTGGCATAATTTGACAATTAGATATACTCTTTTGTACATGTAAGTGCTCTTTTCATGCGTATTCTTGTTATTTACTTTGTCACCTGAATGTTGTTGGGATTTTCACTATACAAGTCTAAAATTTATTGCCTTTCTTTACGATTAGTGGAAATTGTGACCTTTTTATAGCATTGCATCATGTCATGGGCCATGTATGAATGGGTGAATGTTCCTAGAGATAATTTTTCATTAAATACATCTCGATAAGTCATCAATTATTGCATATCAAAGTATAAAGACCTTGAAGTTGCTGCTTGCATGCCCTAATGCCACGTGAAGTTGTTTGAAGGCCTCCTCGATTGGGTGAACTCTTTCCAAACCATAAACCCTCCTTGACTCCATCTCTCCCAAGGGACAAGGCACTAATCCTCCATAAGTGATCATTTTCAACGCCTATTCTTTTCACCTCCCTCTTTCTCTAGGCCTAGCCTACATGGGTCACCTAGAGCATCAATTATCTCACAATCTAGCCATCCAAACACTTCAATTTTTGGTCCATAACTAAGCTAAGGTTTCCTCTAGAGGCCCTCCAAATTTGAAGCAGATCTGACATTGGGATCTCAAGGTATAGCAATCCCTGGCTCAAGCACCATTTCTTGCCTTATTTTTCCCTTGGCTAGTCTCCTCATTAGGATCATTGAATTCAAATCTCAAAGAAAATTGGTCCTTTGATCCTCTTCTCCTCCCTAATTAGGCCAAGTCTCTCATTGGGTGATCAATTGCATACCCTTGACCTAATTTTGGGTTTGCTTGGTCCTGTGTGGTCTAACTACCTATTGATGTCAATTCCACGAAGATCACACAAAGACCAATTCTCCATAAGGATTTCCAGGCCTAGGAATCATCTTTGCAAGATATATTCCCAAGCCCTAGCATCGGGAATCCTCTTAGCCCTTCTTAGAGAGCATATCACCTTGCTTCCTGGGCAAGAAAGCCATATAATTGAGTCTCTCTTGTGAATAGGCCTTAGGAATCACTCCTTGCCCTCTCATTGTTCCATTCATCCAGTGATTCCCTTTTATATCGGGTCTCCTCCCATCGGTGAAAGTCCATAAAGAACAGGGGGCTTTAGCTGAGGTGACAGTGGGTTATCACTCCACTGTTGCCCTTGACCTAGTAGTTTCTCTATAGGATCCCCTCCTAGGACCCCTGCTAGTTTGAGCAGTAACAGTTCACAAACCCAAGAGATCAGTGACCACTATGTTCACGAAATATTTGTACCAAGCAAATCCACCCAAAGGGATCACTTCCTACCGGATCAACCATGGAGCTTGACCCCGAGAGTGTCGAGAGAATTGAACCTGTAACCTCTCAATAGCAAAGGTGCTTTAACAATAAGGACTCGACCAATTGAGCTAACCCTCAGGGCTAATTCCTAGCTTTAACTTACGGAAAGCACATTGATTGATTAATTAATTAATTAATTAATGTTGGCTATTGGGCTAATTTTTCCTAAAAAAATGATTTTATAACTTTCGTATATTGAGGGTTTAGGTTTTGGCTCAATGATAATTATAAAATAAAGCCTAAGGGAGAAGAAAGATGCATCAAATCATTACGACAGAAATTTTCTCAAGTGGAGTGAGAGACTCAAGCCTAAAGTGAAGGAAGAGTAGTAGCAAGGAGATTCTAGTAAGAGAATTTAAGGGGCCAAGATATTGGAGAGAAGAGGCCAAATTTACAGGGATGCTGAAACTCATCTTGGAGGTTTATGCAATGAGTCACACAACCTAAGTGAAGGGCGAGCTATTCTTCCAGGGTGCAGACCATACAAGGGTAGGAGAGGGGAGGCAATATTGTAGGCTGGAGAAGCCAATTTTTTAAGGGTCGAAAATTTCCATGAGGTAGAGTTTTCAGAGGGCTGAAGTTTCCAGGGGGGTGAGATTTCTAGGTTCCATTTTTGTTATATAATTACTATGTTTATCTGAGGTTCGTTTTCCCTATAAAGGGATCCGTTATTTTTCATGAGCAATTTAATGGAGGACAAATTGAAGGGAAAAAATTCCCATTGTTGTGACTAAATTTTCACTTGTGTTTCAGCGGCAAATCTTTTTATAAGTGAAAATACCCTTGTATATTTATTCAACAGTTTTTCATAAAATAATTCACTGGGTTGAATATATTTTCTTGGCTTAAAATAAATTGCTAGGAATTTAAATCAAATTTAGTATTGAAAAATTAACACAGTATCAAAGCTATAAACTTTGAGGGAGTGGAAGATCGATTTGTCACGAGTTTTACAGTAGAATAATTTCTAGAAATAACATTCTCTAGTTTGAGTATTTGATTTCCATGTTGGAAGGATGGCTACAACTAGACTAAGATTTGAAGACCGCTTGGAAGGTCCATCCAACTACAGTCCTAGGAACGAAAGGATAGCATTGGTGTTGATGGGGAATGAGATATGGGAGTTTGCAAATCAACAACTCACCCTTTTAACTAGTCCTACCTTACTGTCCATCCATAACCAAAAGGATTATTTTCAATGTAGCCAAGGATCATGTGTGTAAGATTCCCAATTTTGTGAGCTTGGAAATTCTGCGCAATTTTGGTAATATTAATTAAAAAGTGCAATTATTATTTTGGAGAAAGGTGACAAGTATTATTTTATTGAAGATTGGTGGCAAACTATTAATTTATTAAAATGAAGGAAAAAATCATTTAGTGCAAAATGGCCCCCACCAATAAAATAATAATTAAGAGGGGAGTCTAGAAGCATGGGGAGAAATCATAAAAGGAGGAGGGACTCATTTGTTGATCATCCTTTTCACTGTTACACTTCACATTACATCTTCTCTTGGAGTTGTTTAGCACAAGAAAAGAAGTGTTGTTTAGCACAAAAGTTTTAGGCGGAATTCCACCCTCATTTCAGAGAACTTCAAGTGTCTCCCTAGTGAAGAAAATTTGGGGAGCTCAATTCAAAGTTTCCATTCGGCATATTTGCAAGTTATTATAGCTAGTGTGTGTTTCTTCAGGGCCCATAAGTGGTTTGAATTACTTACGAGGAGATCAATTATAGATGAGCAAAACATCGGAGGATTTGTAGGTGTTTTTCATTATTTTATCTGGATATTTTATCTAGAGAGTTTGAGGGAATTCTTGGGGCTGGAATTCTACATTTCTGGAAGTGCGCAGGGGTCTACAGGTAGGCTTGCAGAGGGGTTGGAGGATTAGAGGTTGAGTTGAGATAAGGGAAAGAGATTGGAGGTATACCTCATGGGAGAATTTAGTCATAGTTGGGAGAAATTTCCAATGGTATATTTGGGCCTAGTTCAACAGTATCAACACTGTAGGGCGTTTTCTGGCCAAATTGGGCAATTTGCACTTATTGGGGGTCACTGAGGGTTAGTGGATTCAGCCCAAACCCTTTCTCGGTTTATGTGGGTTTATTGAGAGGAGTCCCCAACTAATTTTACAGAATTTTTCGAGCGATATTCATGCTTGAAATCCTCATTCTTGTAGCAAGGCGAATGCTAGTTAGCTAGGGAATTTGCATCATTTTGTGGGTTTGATTTTGGCTTGGAGATAGGCCAAACCTTTTCTGGGTATTTTCAGGTTTGAGGAGAGGAGCTCATGGCTACAATTTCAAAGCATTTCGGGCAATATTTTGAGCAAACTTCCAGTTCCATTTGGCAACCTATAGCAGATTTTTTGAGCAGTGTATATTATCAGTTTGGAGCCATTTCAATAGTTGGGTTAATGAGATTTCACCTAGGGTTTGCATAGCAAGCCCAAGTTCCATTGTTCTTACTCATTATGTACTCATATTCCCATTGATTAATACAATGGCTTAGTTATTCTACTTATTTTCTATGATGTTCTGATTCAAGTGCTTGGACTGTAATTTTAATTGTTGTTCCTAGTTCATGTTTTTGGTATTTGTTTTTATTTTCCAATTAGGAATATTACTGTGGTATCAAAGCATGATCTTGGCCAGCTGTTAGGTAGCAACCAAGATCATGGAAGATTTGGGCATGTATGCACAGTGACAGGTGAAACCATAGACAAACCCATGGCTCAAGGAAGATTCAATATGCAGGAATTTTGGGGTGGAATCCGTTGGAACGATGAGAGGTTGGCCTAGTTGAGGAAGATGATGGACTAGATCCATCCTCATCCTTACAGTAGAGACACTAGAGGTACGCAGGCCGTGGGGATGCAACCATCTACACAATGTGGGGAAAGTCGACAAAATCAAGGCACCAGATCTTCTCAAAAGGAGCAGACAGGGCACGGACATTTAGAGGCATTTTTACTGGTGGATACCTAGCTTAAGATATTAGGAGCCTAAGGAGGAGGTTGAGCATGAGGTTGTCATCACACCGAAGTGTGAGTAGCATGTTGATGTGTCCAGTGTGATGCAGGAGTCCCCTGTAAGGACTATTATTAAAATTCAACAAGATGGACAGATTTCTTGTAAATACCAAATGTAAGGACTATTATTAAAATTCAAAAAGATGGACAGATTTCTTGTAAAATTCTATCAAATTAAATGCAATTGCGCACCTAATTCTCCCATCTTGTGTCGGTCACCTTACTCCAAGTTTCCTGGTTTCATTACCAAACCAACTGATTCCTCCTTGCCTATCTAGGATAAACCTCTGCGGTTCCCAGATCCAGAGGACTTCGAAAGGGAAGTCCATTGGCCCCCGTGCCCAAAACTCCAAGAACAGCTCAAAATTTCCCAATTTTCAGTTCAAAACCGAGCCCTTGGCTCATCCCTCAAACAAATTGATTTTCTATCACCATTCTCTGTATTTCCCCCTCTCTGCACTATATTTCAAAGGTGAAGGCAATCCTCTGTTTTCCCCCAAAAACTGATTTTTCCTTGCCCCCTCTTTTCATGCTCCCCTTTCGTCTTTATGTATCAATTCTTGGCAGTCACCGCTCCCTACATGGTGACACCTTCCTTTGTAACGTGTGACTCTATTTGTCCAAAGCTACAAGGATATTGACATGTGTATTAGGTTTATTAGTTTTCTATAAATGCCCTTAGTTTATAACATTTATTTTATTTTGATTTAAATTCCACATTTTAATAATTTATTAATATTATGGGATATATAAATATATAACCATATTTATATTTAACTTAAATTTTACATGTATTTCTTTATAACCATATTTACTCTATACTTTTAAATTTATATCATTGAAATTATTTAAGGTATTTTCTCCTTAATTATGACGCATTAAGCAATATGTTTGGTGATGGGTGAGGGTGTAACTTCTATTTGAAGCAATGTCATGATATTCAACATTTATAATTAATTTAGAATATATATATATATATATAATAGTGCAGTACATGCAATACATGCATATGTAGCTATCATATGCATGCATTGTATGCATGCTAATATTCTTGTGCTCTCTATATTAAAGATGGGTCATTACATACACCCCTCATTCAGAAAACTTCATCCCAAAGTTAGAGTTTTTATCAATACTTATTTTAGCAATTAGTACATTCTTGTTAGGGTTGCGTATCGAGGTTAAATTCTTATTTAATGTGAGGACACTATAAAATTGGTGTTTTGAATACTTCTAGGCTTATAACTTTAATGGCCGTGCCTTGCCCCAACCAAGTTCCCAAGCTATTCTAAAATCATCCTATCCTTCCTAATCTCTTTCGCTCCCATCCTATCCGTCCTCTACTGGAGTATGCCATGGCATCAGTTATACTGACATAACCATTCATAACTCTAAGGATGGCAGCGTCGACTATATCGACCTGATTTCCCAATAGGCATCCGACAATCATCATCACACGTCTAGGGGAGCGTGACTTACACAGTCCTCCCATGACTCCAAGTTTTAGAGAATAAACGGTGGGGAACACCTCCATCCCTCCTAGTAGAATTAGGGTCAATACCCTATCATGGAATCTCATTGAGCCTCAATTGTTCTTCGAGTTTTGTCATCACGTAGTTGGTTTGGTAATGATACTATCTGCAATGTAAACACTTGCCCACAATTATAACATATGGATCAATATATTCAAAATCAATTGTATTCAGATAGCGATTTTCTATGCATTCTTAATAAACTCTCATCTATGATATTGATCTTTGAGTTCATATAACATACTTGGCTATGTCTAACCAATATATTTGTAAGTTCATTTTCACATCAAGTAGTCAAGTGTTCATTATTTTATGTCAATCTCATCATTCATGTTGATATGTAAAAATAAAAATAAAATTATAGATATCACATCCATAACATCAATCATGATTTATATAGGTATCCATGTACCAGCAATGTTAAGCATAATAATTTGAAATCATTCTTTCGTGTATTGAGTGTGAATAAAACTTATGGCTTTGGATTGCTAACTGACACTTGATATTTGATCTTACCAGCACATACCGTTATGTTCCAAACATTCATTGATCTGTATGTTTTGCTCCAGTAACAACTAGCTGGGTTATTATCTTACTTGGTATGAGTTATTAGCAAAGACAAATCTCAATTCATTCCTTTTAACAATAATGTCATTTGTTGTGCTCTTTTATATATATATATTGTTTGAAATACCTAGATCAAAGCATGGTATGCAACAACATTTGGGGACATATCTTGTACTCAACATTTCCTCTAACAATAATATACCATATATTGCTTTATGTTTAAATGGTAGTACTCTTACAATACCTTGGCCCTATAAGTTGTATTTATGCTCATAGAACATGTGCTCAGGTTGTATTCATCAATTATAAGGACCGCTAAATCAGGTCTGAATGTTGTCCCAACAATCATTCCTTGAAAAGTTAGTGCAAAATGTCATGCCAAAGTGATAAGCATTGCACATAAATTTCCTTTCTCTGTCCTGAAGCCCAAGATTTGTATCGAGTTCCAATGCTTTTGTTTACAATAGAAAATATGTAGCTTATGACCTTTTCTTGCTTCATATATTTTTTTACAATATCACTTATAACTACTTGTACTAGTTTTAATATTTGTTCTACAAATTCACTAGCTCATAGGTATTATTGTGGTATTTGGACCCTACCACGACCTCTAAAGAGTCCAATTCGTTAGATCCTTCATACCTCTAGTGTCTATATATATATATAACATCCAACATGTATTTCCATGGTTGTTTTAGATTTATGCCTCACTTTGCTATAGAAGCACCTTTGCCTCCCCTGTCCGTATACTTAAGTTTGCCCATCATTTCATCAAGTTAATGCTCTCAGACTTTACCACAACATAAGATAAGGCACATAACCTACTAATTGGAACCAATTATATTGCTATGTCGACATCATTTTATATTTCAAACAAATTATCCATTAAGTTCCAATCTTTATCCTTTATTCAAGATAGGAGAATCTTTTGAAGAACCTGAATTCAACTTTTTACATGTGAATTCAATTATTCTCTCCATAATGTTAAATTCTACATATTCATGAATTAATTCGCCACTTAGTTTAATTGGAAGTGTTCTTTTAAAGAAATCTCTCTCTATGTCTTGAGATTCATGGTAAAAAGCTTCAACATATCGGTTCTGCAAATCCAAGTGTGTTTCTCCATCTGCTAAAGTATTGCCTTCAAACATTGAGGAATCATTAATGTCTTCTCTCACTGCTTCTACAAAAGCGCTGAGAGATTCTCTAGCATTAGAATGTACATTCTGAAATTCTTCCCCCAAAATACTATTTTGTAAAATCTCAATTCTATGAGTGTTAACAGGAGACAATAATCTGCTCTCCCCAAAAATGTCAGGAGCAGTATCTTCATCTCTCCAACTACCACGAATTGAATCAAAATCACTAGAACTATCCAACTCAGAGTACCACTTTTGTTTTAATTTATGTGTTGCCTATGTAGATAATTGTGTCTTGCACACCAGCTCGGTCATTTCCTGCTCATGAAATTTAAGATTCCTTGAATGCTTGGTCAAAGAGTTTAGAGGTACAATATCATCCTTTGTTCTTTCCTTCCTTTCCATGAAATATAATATAATAAGAAACACCTCCCCTCATGCAACTTTTAAATTCTACCTAGTTCTATTAACTTTCACATTAGAAGAGTCCAAATCAACCATTTTTGTCTTTTCCTAATTTCAGTGCTCACAGGGTACAAGGAATGCGGCAATTACTGTCGACAGTGTATATTTTACTTGTTGAGGGTGTTATTTCTACAGGGCAACATACGGATTCGAGAATTTGACAAGAAATACAGAGTATTAAGAAGTAATGAAGAACACATCCACTGTAACAAGGATTGCCTCTTTAAACTTATTGCAAAAATCCATGAAATCGAAAGTCAAATAACATCACAGATTGCACAATTCAAAGGGTTTTTGGTGGACTTAAAATATCAATTGGCAATTGAGGATGCTCAATGCAACCTTCTCCAAAATTTGACACTTTAAACTAAATAACGTTGACTAGTCAATAACTTCGAACCAAAGGGCTTCTGTGAACTCGTAAGGAGCAGTTCTATAGAAGGATGCATCAATTTATAAGGAAATGGTACCCGTGAGTTCAGAAGCTAAACCAGCAAGTACAGGTTTGGGGATGCTACCACCCACTATGCTTATTGCTTATTTAAATGTTTTTCAGGACTATTTTTAAAATAAAGGCACGTTTTATAGAATATATTGTATAAAGAAGTATTGGATAATTTTACAGAAGACTGAGACTAATTTGTGTTTTGGGCCTGTATCAGGGTCTATGGACTATGCAACTGAAATTTTGAAACTATATAAAACAATATCATGTGCAATATCTGTTGTAGCTTTCGTCGTAACAATTTAATAATGCAATTTGCCTATTACTGTTAAAATAAGCAAAATAAATAAAAACAACTACACAATATAATTCTAAATGTTAAACACTCTGTTTTCAATAATAATTTAATTTTAAGGTGATGGTGAAGCCAGACAGTAAATGGGTGTATGAGATTTTTTTTTTTGAGACAATGGACCCTCTATAAAGCTATTTGACTATTAAATTTTATAGAAATGTACATACTCTATCCGAAATGTGGTCAAAGGGTCTACTTAAGGTCTTTGCATCGCAGATGAAGGTGGAATATCTTCACCCCGTGGTTGCAGATGAATTTCCAATTTGCTTTGAGGATGCCATAATCTTTGCTGGATTGACTAATGCTGCCTATAGTCCTAATGAAGCTGCCCATGACTGGTTGAGACAGAAAGTCTTGGCACACTGCAAAATTCCTAGTATGAATGCTAGAAGGCCTTTGTCGGATGTTATCGTACTCAATCGGCCAAATTCTTCAAGAAATATAGCTAATTTTAAAGAAATACAGGAGATGCTTGAAAAAGAATTGCATTTAGCAATAAAAGTAGCTGATCCTGGACCACTCGAGTTCTGTCAAAAAGTTAGGCTGGTCATAGAGGCAGATGTTCTCCTAACCCCTCATGGGTCCCAAAATGTTGCAATTCTGTGTGTTGCCCACCGTTTATCCTCTAAAACCTGGAGTCATGGGAGGACTGTGTGAGTCACGCTCCCCTAGACGTGTGATGATGACTGTCGGATGCCTACTGGGAAATCAGGTCGATATAGTCAACGCTGCCATCCTTAGAGTTATGAATGGTTAGGTCAGTATAGCTAACGCCATGGCATACTCCAGTAGAGGACGAATAGGATGGGAGCGGAAGAGATTAGGAAGGATAGGATGATTTTAGAATAGCTTGGGAACCTAGTTGGGGCAAGGCATGACCATTAAAGTTATAAGCCTAGAAGTATTCAAAACACCAATTTTATAGTGTCCTCACATTAAATAAGAATTTAACCTCGATACGCAACCCTAACAAGAATGTACTAATTGCTAAAATAAGTATTGATAAAAACTCTAACTTCGGGATGAAGTTTTCTAAAGGAGGGGTGTATGTAATGACCCATCTTTAATATAGAGAGCACAAGAATATTAGCATGCATACAATGCATGCATATGATAGCCACATATGCATGTATTGCATGTACTGCACTATTATATATATATATATATATTATATATATATATATATATATTCTAAATTAACTATAAATGTTGAATATCACGACACTGCTTCACATAGAAGTTACACCCTCACCCATCACCAAACATATTGCTTAATGCGTCATAATTAAGAAAAAATACCCTAAATAATTTCAATGATATAAATTTAAAAGTATAAAGTAAATATGGTTATAAAGAAATAAATGTAAAATTTAAGTTAATTATAAATATGGTTATATATTTATATATCCCATAATATTAATAAATTATATTAATAAATTATTAAAATGTAGAATCGTCCTAGTGTTGTAATTTTAGAGGTCTTCCCTATTCTCTATTATATTGATTGGCTTGGAAATTTGTTACATGCTGGAAAAGTGTATTATTATGAACTCTATGGAACATTGATAACTGAAAGACTGGGAATGCCTTTTCAAATGCGCCTATATGCAGTTCTTTTGGGTTGGAAGATATGCCTTTCTGTAAGGGGATGCATGAATTATGGAAAGAGCCAAAAGATTTTTGTGGATTTAGATCAATTAGAAGAGATTTTACACACCCTTACATCCAGTTGTCGTCTAGCCGTCCATGGATCAAGATGTCTCAGAGCATATGAAACACAATCCATTTTGCCTCTTGAACATTAATATTCTTTTTACAGTTCTCATTCTTCATTATTTGTTTGAGTATTTTTTTTGCTGATGATCTCCAAAATTTTATAAAACTTTGCACATTGTGCATTGCGAACTCAAGGTGGCTTTTGAATTGGTGAACCTGCCAGAATTTTGAGGGCATATGAATATATGGTGCAACATCTACGACCTTATTGTCTAGAGATCCTTGAACTCCATGAGCCCTCTATCTCAATTCCTCACCCTGGGAGCTCAGACAGGGGGGAAGAGCTAGCTCAGTGTTCTCAATCACTGATGCCCCTTGTCAGGAGGGGTCACATCCATTAGTCTAAGCTGCTCTCTAAAGACCAAGAACTTCCCTTTCGGCAAAGATTTGGTGAAAATATCTACAATCTACTCATCTGTCGATATGTGATGGAGTCAAACGGCTCCTCTCTGCACCATGTCTCGAATGAAGTGATATCAAATCTCTATGTGCTTGGACTTGTCATGAAATACGTGATTTTCTGCCAGACAGATCCCACTCTTCTTGTCGCAATATATCACTGTAGTATCTAGGACCTGCTCAAATAGCTCTCCAAAGAGCCTCCTCAACCAAACTACTTTCCAGCTAGCCATGCTAGAGGCAATATACGTTGCCTCAGCAGTACTCAATGCTACAGACTTCTGCTTCCTTCTCATCCATAATATCATGGCAAATCCAAGGTTGAAAAAACATCCAGATGTACTCTTCTTGTTAACAACGTTTTGTACCCAGTGAACATTGGTGTATCCATGAAGTCGAACTTCTTCGACAGAACATCTCAAACCAAGTGTGATAGGCCCATGCAAATATCTCAAATGTGTTCGACAGTGATCTAGTGTGCATGGAGAGGCTCAATCATGAATTGACTCAATGTATTCACTACATATCATATGTCTGGATGGGTGTTTAGTAGGAACATCAAAACCCCAATCAATTTTATATACTCAGATTGATTCACCAAATCGGGTCCTACAGCGTCTCCACATAACTTGTTGAAGTTCATTTCCATTGGTGTGGGTAGTGACTTGCATTCTGTCATTCCAAATCTTTCCAATAACTTCACAACATATTTTCCTTATGAAAGTAAAATCTCACGGGCCTTTGCCACAACTCAAGGCCTAAAAAGTAGTGCATGAGTCCAAGGTCCTTCATCTCGAATTCAGAGGGTAGCTCCCTCTTACACTCGATCATCAGTGGCTCACTACCTTTCAAGAATATATAGTCAACATATAAAACCAAAATCAACGACATACCTTGGACTACCTCGAAGTAGAGGTTGGGATCAACATTGCTTCTTGTGAATCCCAACTTCATTAAGTTACTGCCTATGCGGCCGTACCATGCTTTGGGGGCTTACTTCAAACCATACAATGCCTTCTTCAACCTGCAAACATGTGTCCTTCAATCCTCTACTTCAAATCACTATGGTTGCTCAACATACACTTCTTCTTGTAACATGCCATGGAGGAATGCAACATTCACATCCATCTGATGAAGGGTCCATCCTTGACTTGCGGCAAGGGCAACTATCAAACGAATGGTTGTATATCGAGCCATAGGTGCAAATATATCAGCATAATCTCCTACCTCTTTCTGGGAGAAACCTCGGGCCACAAACCTTGCTTTATATTTTTCAACGCTACCATCAACTCCATGCTTGATCTTAAATAGCAATTTTGAAGTCACGACAGATTTCCCCTTTGGTTTTGGCATGACATACCATATGTTATTCTCCATTATTGATTCATATTCTTTGGCCATATCATCCTTCCCAACTTGTTCTTTTACGGCTTCATCAAATGTGGGAGGTTCGGCTTCAATCATAGTTCTCATGGCTACAACATATCCCTAACATCTGCATGGCTTTGTCCTTTCTCTAAATGATCTTCGAACGGGAGCTCATCTCTCATCATCCTATAATGTATCTCGAAGCCAAACTGACCTCTTCTTGGCTGGAGGATCACATGGAGGAGGATCTAAGGGATCCATGGTATCATCAACAATATATGTCTCAAATTCGGGCATAGCAGGACCATCCAAAATATCCATATCATCATTCTTCTCAAGAGGAGGAGGTAGAGGAAGGTCCCTTTCTTTTCCAAGGGTAGCATCTTCATCGAATGTTACTTCCCTGCTAATCTCAACCTTCCTTTGACCAGGAATATATACTCTAAATGCCTCAGAATTTTCACAATATCCAACAAACATACCTTTTATTCTCGTGGCTTCTAACTTGCTTCTTTTGTCCTTTGGCACACAAAAGTATACGGGGCTAACATCGGGCTTGACATCTGTGAACACTTCTTCGGGGGTCTTGTTGTCCAATGCTTGATGAGGCACCTTGTTTTGAACATATATGACAACATTCATTGCTTCTCCCCAAAGGAATTTCGACAAGTTTTGATCATGGAGCATGGCACAAGCAGCTTCTACAATAGACTTATTCTTCCTTTCATCTAGTCCATTTTGTTCGGGAGTATAGAGCACAATTGTTTCCTTCTTGATATCTTCTTCCAAAAATCAATGAGTTCATTCGAAGTGTACTCTCCGCCATTGCCAGACCTGAATATCTTGATTTTCTTCCTTGTTTGATTTTCGATCAAAGCTTTGAACTCCTTGACCATTTTGAAGGCTTCATCCTTGTGCTTCAAATAATCTATCCACGTCTTTCTTGAAAAGTCATAAATGAAGGTGATATAATAGAGATGGTCACCAAGAGAGTGTACAGGCATTAGACCACCCATGTCGGAATGAATGAGATGGATGATGTCATTTGTCTTGTTCTCATTGGAGGGGAATGGTCCCCTTGTCTTCTTCCCACTGGCACATCCTGGACATACTCCATCACATTGGGCTTGAACCTTGGGAATCCCTAAGACCAATTTCTCCAATTTCGGAAGAGCATCAAAATGTAGATGGGTCAATCCTCGGTGCCATAGCTCGCTCAGGTTATCAGTATCATGGATCAATGCTTGAAGTGGTCTTCCAGTAACCCTATAGAGTCCTTCATATCTTGATCCTAATGTGAATACATCTCTCATAGGTGATCCAACAAACCAACTAAGAACCTTTCCCTTGATGAAGGAAACTGTCATCCCTTAGTCTTCCAAAGTGAATATTGATACCAAATTCTTCTTTAACCCTGGCACATACATCACATCAGGGAGCAAAATAGATTTTCCCGAATTCAAATGAAATTTGATAGACCAAAAACATTTAACGGGGTGAGTGGAGTTGTCTCCAAGAATGATTTTCAAATTTGACTCCCTCTCCACCAAATTAGAAAGAACTTCCTTATAACCAGAGAAGTGATGAGTGGCCGCACTATCAACAAACCAAATATCCCACAAATTCGTAGGAGAGGAACTAGTAAGAGTGGAAATAAGAATATATATAGATTGTTTGCGAACATCACTTTCATACCTGGAGTATCTTGACTTCTTTTGAGGACAACGATCTTCTTCATGGTCACTTGGAGCATCTCTTCTTCTTTCATCTCTTCCATTGTGATCATTCCTTCAATCATCTCTTCTTCTCTGATCATCAAGCTTGTTGTTGCTTCTAGTGTTGTAGCATGGACCATTGTTCCTCACGAGGCAATCTCGAGCATATGACCCTTCTTGTGACAATTGTAGCATTCAATGTGAGATGATGTTCTATCATTCCTCCTTTTTGTATCTTGAGGTGGAGGCTTTCTTGATGGACCTCCTTTTCCCTTCTTCCCATTTTGTGTGACGAATGCAACGGGTTCTCCTTCTTCAGGCTTTTGAATCATTCCTCTTGATATCATCCTTGATTCTTCTTGAGTGACCTTTCCAACTATTTCATCAAATGACAGGAGGGCATTGTTGTTTCTTACGGTAGTGATGAAGGTTTCCAAAACAGGAGGGAGACCTCTTAGAGTTACGATCACCAAATCCCTGTCAGGCACAGTTTCCCCAACTCTTTGCAATTGATCTCTAAGGCAAGATATCCTAATAATGTAGGATTGCACAAACTCTCCGTTGTTCTTTTTCATGTCTTTGAGTTGATCTTCCAAGGAGATGATTTCATTTAAGTTGTTGACCTCATATATGCCATCTATCTTATCATACATATCTTTAGACCTTCTCAAATTTCCAACATATGCAAGTAGATTATCCTGTAAACCATCAACTATAATTTTTTTTTCTTTTAACTCACCTTTCTTGTGCTTTCTCTTGGCAGCAATGGAAGCATTCTCCAAAGGCTCGGTACTTTTCCTTGAATGTAATCTAGAACATCATTGTTATCAGCTATGATCTCCAACTTGACTTTCCATGTAGCAAAATTAGATGAGTCACCCAACTTTTCAATTTCCTTGAAGAAGGAAGACATCTTGAATGGACTAAATTAGATCCTTCAACTTTCCAAAGATCATTGCTTCAATGCTTGTCTCCTTTTGGACTTGTCCTTCACCTTAGCTCTAACACCATGTTAATTTTTCAAATTGTTCTATGTTGTATCAATTACTTTAGCCCAATTCAATACTTCAATTAGCAATTTTTCAAAATACAACTAGTCTTTCCATTCATCAACAGTAATTAAAGATAGAACAATAAATGCAATGAGAAAGGAGACAATCAACACATCAACAAGAGACCCAAAATTTGGTCAAAGACCAGAGAAAAACCCCACTAGGGGGAAAACCCTTTGAAAAATCTTCTTCTATTAGATTGTCATAAAATGTTTAGCAGAGAGTACAATGAGCCCGATACAATATCATCCATCCAAAACAACCCAACAATATTCAGGAATATGTTTCCAGCATCACAATATATCAGAGACAACTTTTCCTGTCTGCAGTCAACTTCAGTTCTCGATCAAATCTAAGTCAAGCTTCTTGGTCGCATGGATGAGGAGTTGTGCGTGCAATTGAAGGTTTCCAATTGCTCCATTGAGCATGTCATGCTTGCAATTGTGGTCGAATTTTCCCTGTGGCAAGCCAACGACTGTAGCCCAAAACCCTAAAACAGATGCGAGCCTCGAACCTTGTAATTTCAGACTTTTGCGAACCTTTGTTGTCGTCCCTACCTCAAACCTGTGCGAGCTAATCAATGAAAAAGAGAAGAAGAAGATGCTTGGTGATGATGTCCAAATGAGCTTGAGGTCACTTGTATTTGTAGGCTTCCATGGGTGTCCAATTTGCTTTGGGGCCGACCTTGTCCAAATTTCCTTATGTGCGCTTTCCTTCATAAGTACACTTTCCCTTATCTAATTTGAGTGATCTTTTGATCGATTTTGGTCTTCTCAAAAAGAGGAATTCAATGTCGTCATCATCTCCATCAAATGAGTTGTCCAAAGTGGAGTTTGACCATAGTTGCATATTTTTAACACAGGGTGCAACATTCACAGGGTGGAGGACTTGTTCTATGTATTGTTGTCTGTGCATTTGATCACTCTCTTGGGGTTGGATGGCGAGAAATATTGAGTTGGTATCCGATGGAGCTGACTAGGAGATTAGATGCATCCATGGCCACAATTCAGTAGAGGTTGTGGATTACCACAAGGGCTCGAGGGCTGGACTGTTCTTCGAATCCAGGTGGGATTCTCCATCACATTGTAGAGTGGGTAGGTGATTGTAGTAGCTGTCTGATGGACTCGGTGGTTGAGTGCACACCTTTTCATATCCCCTTCAGACTTCTTAACAGCATTAGTGACAAGATGGATTGACAAGGGAGCATGTAGATCATGTAGATTTCATAAGTTGTCATGGCATGTTGGGCTAACATGGGATTGTAGGATGATTAGCCTACTTTGGCAAGAGTTGGTAGGAGGTGGTGGCATCGATAGGCCACAAGACAGGGTATTGTATGGAGACGGTGCTCTCTAACTAGTATATTGGACACAAGAGCTACTGAGGATAGGCTTAGGGGTGTCATTCACGTTAGCATATGAGGAGTTAGGCTGCTCAGGTCTATCCGGGCAGATGAGGAGATATAGCTCACATTATGCAGGGCTTACTAGTAAAGTGGTGGATCTGTTGGCACATGAGGGATGGCATATGATACAAGGTGGTACAACATTAGGGAGTGGTACCTAGGGGTGCACAAAGATATGTCGCAGAGTCTAGTGTTATGCAGAGGGATGCAACCTGATGCATATAGACCAAATTTTAGACCCTAACATCTAGTGTTGTATAGGAGTATGTAATGATGAGCAGTGGTCTGCAAAGGAGCATGGAGAAGCATGGTTGTTTGTCATACAAAGTTGGTTTTTGTTGTGGAGTAGGAGGAGCGACTCACATCGCATTAAGTACACGTGGGGAGTGTTAGGTATAGTGACATAGGCAGAATATGAAATGGTACAAGATGGTACAGCAGTAGCACGGCGTATCCAATGGTTTACAAGGATAGGCGATAAGGTACAGTGGCATGTTGAGGAGTGCAGGGATACTCAGTGGTATGCAAGGGCATATGGTGATGCCCAGCGGGGTCTTAGAGTGTTGCATCCAAGGAGACTTATGGACGGGGACACCAAACACACCTTTGGGTGTAGTTCACCCAGGATTGATGAAGACGTAGATGAGCGTCATTTGATGGTATCCATCGAGACTCACATGCCTATCCCTCTTCTACATCGCTTATAGGCATAAATGATTTGGTTGTTGTCCTTAGACACTCTAGGCATGAGCAGCAGGTTGCGGGGAGCTCACCTAAGATATTTGGATGCAACTCAACACACCAAGGGAGAGACTTCTCAGCGGTGGCATTGGGTCAGGGCAAGAGCTTACAAGTACGAGTTTGTGGAGTGCACAATTTTCTGCGTTGGCATCGTATGTTCCACCCTTGACTTCACACTTACGGGGATGCATGACACATTTTGGGCGAGGCACTCCAAGGTGTCACAAGAGCATATACAACAGGTTGTTGACCTTTCTTATGAGCAAATGTTTAGTCTCCATGCAGTATCGAGGTCCGCTTCCAGAAGACAGGATAGCGCATCCCATGGTGTGGTATGGCGAGCACAAGGCAACTTTTTATGCACTAGATTGATTCATGACGTATGGAGTCTGTATATCGATTGCATGCAGGAAGCATAGATGTGGGGCAGATGGATTCCAGTAGTCATCAGGACTACACCGCAACAGATCTGGTTATGGGATCCAAGGATTCAGTTGGCTGACAGGACACTCCATTTCGTAAGGTGTAAGACCATAGCAAAGGGTGATCTAGCTCACTTTGGGGTTGACACATAAAGGATCACTGAGGCCTCCATTGTATGGCAAGGCAGGTTTTTCCAGTTGCAACTCAAGATCGAAATTAGCCATAGCTAGGTAGATATTGACATCATATAGATACCTGGGCAGGATGAGCTTAGCCTTCATCGATATTTCACTGTCAAGTTTCGGGGGAGGAGGATACAATGTGTGCACAATGGGTAGTCTGTTAGAGTCAGAGTGGCACAGCGACAACATGGTGGCACGCTTCTGAGACTAGCATGGGACTCGGGCATCACAACGCTTGACAACTCAGCGACCTTCAGGGATGAATTGTCTACTACAGGGGGAGATCACTAAGATCTTCCATTGGGCTTTAGTGACTCGTTGATGGCGTGGGGGACTTCATCAGCATGGCAGGTTGGTTAGCAGGAGGATATCAAGAGAAGCTCATGTGGGAGAGACTTCGTCCCCACAGTAATTGGGTTGTATTTTCAAGAGTTTACTCTTGGTGTGCATAAGGTGGACTACTTCATAGACAGAGACTCACATCGCATTGAGTACATGTGGGAAGTGTCGAGTACAATGACACAGGCAAAATACGAGACGATACAAGGTGGTACAGCAGTAGCACAAGGCATCCAGTGGTGTACAGGGACAGGTCGCAAGGTACAGTGGCATGCCAAGGAGTATAGGGATACTCTGTGGTATGCAGGGGCATATGGTGATGCACAACGTGGTCTTGGAGTGTTGCTTCCAAGGAGACTTACGGACTGAGACACCAGACACACCTTTGGGTGTAATTCACCCAATATAGATGAGGATGTAGATGACCAACATTTGATGGTATCCATGGGGACTCACACGCCTATCCGTCTTCTACATCGCTTGCAAGCACAGATGATTTGGTTGTTGTCCTCTGACACTCTGGCATGAGCAGTACGGTGCGGGGAGCTCACCTGAGATATTTGGATGCAACTCAATGCACCAGGTGAGAGACTTCTTGATAGTGGCATTGTGTCAGGGCACGAGATGAAAAGTACAAGTTTGGGGAGTGCATGGTTTGCTGCGAAGGTAGCGTATGTTCCACCCTTGACTTCACACTTGTTGACCTCTACCGGTCAACTACCCATGCAGTACACCCCCTCTTTCTTCGCAAAAAGGGGCAGCACCTGATCAGCGTGTCCGTGCCATCCTGCAGTCATCAGCAGCTTGATCAATCTAATCGTAAACCCAGTCTGCATGTATTAATTGTAAATAATCCTAGCAGATGTGAGTCGTGTTGTAAATTGCCTAGGTGGACCTAACTTTCCCATGATAATCTATGTCCCGGAAGGTTTTTCGTCTCACCGATCCACGGATCGGCAGAGTTTTCCTTCAAACCTGACCCCAAAGCCGGGATAGATTTTGTCATTGGAATCTTAGAGAATCCTAGTGTGTTGGCCTGCTAGATTATAGTCGTGTCGCAGAACTGGGTGTTTTGTGAGGGTCTATGTTAAAGGGGTTTTTCTCCCTTAAGATGTAAATTGTAAAAGTCATGATGTAATGTGTCCTGAGGGTCGAAAAATGTTTTGAATCCCCTCATCAGTCCTAAGTCCTAGGTCCTAGGTGATGTTTCCAAGGGCTTAGTTCGATGATCCATTTTAAAATGAATTAAAAAATTAAAAAATGAATAAAAATAATAA
>APFE031676485.1:270968-329408 GCA_000404065.3 Pinus taeda | reverse complement strand
TAAAAAAAATAATAATCGACGGATGAGATCAAGAGATGTCTTGATCCTCATCGACGGTCGAGATCATTTCAACATGGATCACTCGAACTAGCCGTTGGGATCATTTCCTTTATATAGGGTTTTAGGAGGTCATTTCAGATCATCTGATCTGTGAGTCAAAGACTGAAGAGCTCTCTTGTAAATCTGTTTCTGGTTAATAAAAGAAGACTTTGGGGTCCATATCTTGCTGGTGTTACTCTCTTGAATGCTGTGAGATTGTTTAATTTTCTGCATATATTATTTTCAGCCGTTAATAATAGCTTTTTGTAGAGTATTGTGAGCACAGGTATCTTGTTCACGTGCTAGGGTTTGGGTGCTGTTAGGGTTTCCGGAGTAATGCCAGGTATCTCCATTACTCCTTGAGATCTAGCAGCATTTTTGCCCTCTTTACTGATGGTTGTTTGAGCTGTGCAGAAAACATTTTCTGAAGGAATTTTGTGGGCATTCGGGGAAGTTCTTGGCTGAACCAGCCAACTCCCACAAGCATTTTTGCTGAGCCCTGTTGGATTTGATCCTGGGTCTATCATTCGGTTTATTTTTAATTTGCATGAGAGATTTTTCTGAAGTTTTTCACAGTGAAAATCTGAAAATCATTATTTCTTTAAATCTTTTTCTGTGCTTATTGATGAATCTGGCTGTTAAGGGGCCAAATCTGTAAATTAAGTTAGCTGTTCTAGGGTTTTTAGGTTTGTTTTATGCAGATATCTTTCTGGTTGCACGTTGCATCACAGGTTACAGGTTTCTGTTCTGCTATCAAAGAGATCAGACATTGGGCCAGGTAAAGTCTACATATGTTGGGCACAGTTTAACGTGGCAGGAGTTTAAAGGGGAAAACGAAAATTGTTCCAGCTGCAAATCTTGCATGGGTTTTTCTTCTTGCTGTTTTACCTTGTCCCTGCCATCGAACCACGCTGCCGCTGCTTCTGTCTGCCACCATTTCACCTGCAAATTTCTGCCATCAAAACTCAGCCACATTCAGACTTTTTACAGTCGAATTTTCTGATTTGATTCTCACGAGAATTCACCATAAAAACACATGAAGAGCTTTTATACGATAAGCGAGAATTTTTGGAGAATTGAGATAGATGGGAAATAAAGATAGTTGAGAATCTTCGTTCCAAGGGTCTTTATCGATAACTGAAATTAGATTTTTGACTGTCTGCCATCGAAATCCTGAAGCACGTAACGGGCAGAGGAAGAGGTCACAACGGGTAGGTTGACTTGCGCATAGCGGCCACCGTCTGGGCCTCCATATTTCTTGACCACTTGCGATCTGTGCAATTGGTGGATCACTGATATCACCGACAAAATGATCGAGTAGCCCCTGGCATCAGGAAAGAATCGCAGTCATTACAATAACAGGAAGAGCAGTAGCTGATGGAGCCATGGCGATTCGATCTCAAGGCGTCTTCTGCTGCCCAAACCTGCAAACACGTCAATGCTCAGTGAAATCACGCAAGCGACCATCCAACCTGCAAACACGTCAAAAAAAAAAAAACACAGCAAAATCATTATTTAAATGAAAAACGAACAGGAAGTTTCAGCATTTCCGCGCACAGGTAAATCTCTCCGGTGTCAGGTTAATCCCCACGAAAACCATGGTAAGTTTTTCATGTCGACCCCGCTGCGTATAGTTTTGCCATAAATCGATTTTGATTCGGTTAATACGATGCTCATGCAGTCTGGTGATATAGGCGTGCGTCATTTCTTTTTAAGCGTAGAGGTAGGGTTTTTGTTTTGATAGTTTTAGTCTAGTTTTCTGTTAAATCAGCGTATGTGTAGCTTTTTTTTCTTTTGGGTAGCATAGTTATAGTTTTATTTTTTATTTTTTTTAAATCGATTTCTTTATTTGTTTAGTTAGGTTTTGAAAATGTGTCTTTTATTTAGTTTAGTTTTAAATCTGTAGATATGTTTAAGTTAGGATTTTATCATTTAGTTTAGTTTTTTTAGCTTTGTTTTGACTTTGTGTATATATTATATGTTTGATTTAGTTTAAGATTTTTTATTTAGATTTTAATTTTTATATATAGTTTCTTTTTGATTAAAAATTCTTTTATATATAGTTTTTTGTTGTTAGGTTTAAATTAGATCATAGTTTTTGTTTTATTTTTGTTTTAAAAATTCATAAAATAAAATATAAAATAAAATAAATAAAAACGTTTCTTTTTAGGGTTTTTGATTTTATTTAAGTTTACACTAGTTTTCTTTTTTAATTTTTATTTAATAAAAAAAAATAAAATAAATAAAAAAATAAAAATAAAAATAAATTTTTTTTTTTTTTTTCTTTTTAGGATTAAGTTTTAGTTTTTGTTTTAAGTTAAAATTTTGTCGAGAAAAGCCATAAAAATTTTGGTGGGAAAATTACTTTTTTGCCAGGTACAGTTGTTTTCATGCTATATCTTTCACACTGAATTGTCAAGCCGAGACACCAAATTGATATCTGGTTCTTGTAGTGGTTTTGGGCATTTTATCTTGTCGAAGTTTTCGGTTGCTGGATGTCGTCCTAGCTGAGGACAAATGATTGTTGTTCACGTTTTCATGTTTCTTTAATCATCTAACAAGTAATCGATTTAATAATCTCTTAAGGCACTGGTCTGCTAAAATCAAATTCATCTAGTGCTTATCTTATCGTGTCTCGTGTCTCCCAACCAACTGGTCGACAGTTGGTCTTCAGCGTCTCACAGGGTCTACCCCCCTTAGCCACGGGAGACAGGCTTAAACGGAGGGATCGAGGATTAGAGTGACAGCCCCCGATCTGAGCATTGTCGTGTCAGTCTGCGCGACAACAACACTTAAGGGGATGCATGAAACATTTTTGGCGAGGCACTCCGATGTGTCATAGGAGCATATACAGCAGGTGGTTGACCTTTCTTCCGAGCAGATGTTTAGTCTCTAGCCAATATTGGGGTGCGCTTCCAGGTGACAAGATAGAAGATCCCATGGTCTGGTATCGCATGCAAAAGATTGTTTTGTACACACTAGATTGATTCGTGATGTATGGAGTCTATATATCGATTGCATGTGTGTAGAGATGTGGGGCAGATGGATTCCAATACTCATCAGGACTACGTTGCAACAGATCTGGCTATGGGATCCAGGGATTCAGTTGGCTAACAAGACACTCCATTTCGTGAGGTGCAAGACCATAGTAGAGGGTGGTCTAGCACTTTGGGGTTGACACATGGGGAATCGTTGAGGTCTCCATTGTATGGTGAGGCAGGTTTTTCCAGTTGTAGCTCAAGATCGAAATTAGCCATGGATGGGTAGATATTGATATCATAGAGATACTTGGGCAAGATGAGCTTGGCATTTATCGATATTTTGCCATCAAGTTTTAGGGGAGGAGGATACAGTGTGTGTATGATGGACAATCTGTTAGAGTCAGAGTGGCACATTAACAACATGGTGGCACCCTTCTGAGACCATAGTTTTAAAAACCAGAACTGGTGACCGGACCGGTCCACCTAATTAACCAGGCTATAAACGAGAACTGGTCAAATCTCAATGAACCGGTTTAAAAAAAAAAAAAAAAAAAAAAAAAAAAAAAAAAAAAAATATTAATTTTTAATGAAAAAACTATTTTTAAGATTTAAAACCATGATTCCAAGCCAATAGAAACAAAATATGCAAAGTTTGCTAATTTATATACCATGTAAAGGTGAATATATCAAAATGGCACCAAGTGCAATACATATCATCGACAAAATACATAAGCAATGAGGCTCTAAATGGCCTATAAAGTCCAAAAACAATGCTACAAGCTATGAGGCCATTGGCCTACTGCAAGACTACAAGTCTAGACTCTACACATGATCAATCATCAAATTTATCACCACTACTAGACACAGGATCATCAACAGGAGCTACATAGACATCATCTGGTTCAGAGTCTAAGGATGCCTCAGCCTCATGCAACCTCATTAGCACTGCCACCAATAACAATAGAAGTGAACCTAACAGAAGCACGAGTTGGTCGAGCTACACAACTAGTACCTTCCATTGGTTGTTTGCCTTTCCTTGATGCGGCTACTAATCTTGGTTTTGATGGTTGCCTATGTTCTCAAACATGAGGTCTACGCAATGTGCAGCATATGGAGTCCAAAATATGGTCCTACATTTAGACTCAAGCATCTTTCTAGCAAGAACATAGTTTGAGGCATTATCTGTGATGACCTGCACAACATTCGGCTCCCCCACTTCCTTAATAATCGCATCCAAAAGCTCAAATAAAAGGGTTGCATCCTTCACCTTATCAGATGCATCAACTGATCTAAAAAACATGGTTCCTTGAGGGCAAGAAATAAAGAAACTAATGATAGTGTGGTTCTTTCCATTGTCCATCCATCTGACATGATGGAACAACTTGCTTTGAGCCATGAATCTCTATACTCAACCAAATACTCATCAATGGAAAAAATCTCTTTTTACAAAAGAGCTCCCCTCAAGTCATGCATACTAGGGCCTTTGAAGCCCTTTCTTGCAGCTATAATAGAGTCCCACATAGCTTGGTAATAAGGCGAGCGAGCAACATTAAATGGGATATTTGCATCATACCACCATCTAGCAATGTATTGATAAGAGTTTCTTTGCGTTGATTTTTCCAATGTTGATCCAAAGTGGGTTGATGACTTGGCTGGGAGGAAGTGGTATTAGAAGAGGCAATGGTGGCAAAGGATGAGAAATAAATTTGTGTGTTTGTTCTCTCTGTTCCTTTTGATTGTTGGCCAAGAGAAGGAGGAACATAGTGAAAAGGGTCATTGGTGGAAGGGATAGAAGAGGACTCTTGAATCTCATAGTCATCATACCCACTCTCTTTCATGGCTTCTAATAATTCCCTCTTCTTTCTAATTTCATCTTGGATGGCCTTCTCCCTAGCCTTATTCTTCTCAAACTTTTCAAACTTGGAAAGGTATTCTTCCCTAACAGGACCTAACACTTCATTTGGTGCTTTACATGGCTTTACCTCTTATCCCAACCAAGTGTTGTTTCAATCTGAGAATACCCCCACCTTCAATAGATTTATGGCAAAATTTGCATATATTTTTCCATCAATCAAATCACAATGAGCCCATGCACTGTCCTTGGCTTTTGGAGCCATGTTGGCTTGAAATAATTAAAATTTGCAAAGAAATCTTCCATTTAAAAAAATTTGCAGCTAAGAAAAATGGAAAACCAAACCTAGATTTAGGAAAAAAAATGCACATTGTAGCCTACAAAATTTGATAGCATAGAACTAGAGAATTGATAGCATGGAACACATAAAAAAATTTAATACATGGACAACAGTGAAATGAAGAATTTTTCAAGTGAAAATCCTTACCTGGAAATGGAAACTAGCTTCCTTAGCCTTCTCATGAAGATGCCAACTCTACTGACAACTCCAAACTATCTCCAAAATAACTCCAACTCTAACTCCAAGCCTCCAAGATGACTACTCGAGCAAAAACTCAACACTCTCCAAGCTCTTAATCAAACTCACAAAAACTCCAAACGAGATGTGTGAGACAAATGAGAGGGTTAAGCTCCTTTTAAAGGCCCGGAGAGGGTGTTTTCGGAGGGAAACAACCCTTATTTTCCCTCCAAACCACCCTGGAAGCTTCCTAAACCGAGCCGTGTGGGTCACTTTGGAAAATAGCAACAGTGAGGCACAACCTCTCACCATCTCATCCAAATGCAATAATGTTAAAATATTGGATGGCAGTGACTTAAGGAGAAGCATAAAAATATAGAGGAACTCGGATTTGAAAAAAAAGATAGCGAGAAAGACAATTTCAGTGGCATTTTCTCTTGTTTCGGACTATGAAGACATCCTAAACCTAACTATGGAGACAACAGAATACGGGCAGCAATCCTTCTATCTTGAGCAAAAAGAAGAGCACTTTGACAGGGGGAGCAGTTCGACAGAGGGAGTCCTTGTGCACTCCTTTGGCATTGATGTCAGAGGGGGAGAGAAGAAGAATATTGCCATCAATGATAAAGGGGGAGATTGTTAATCTACGTTGTCATTAATGTCATCAATATGGCATTGTTTGTGATGGAAAATTCTTGTGACATGTGAGGTTGCCCATTGATGCCCATTGATCATAATACTGCTCATGGAGGACCCAAGGATTGAATATAGACATAATAGAAGTAGTGGACCCAAGGACGAAAGATATCGGAAGCCATCGGAAGAAAAAGACAAAGAGTAAGAGGAAGAGGTCATTGGAAGCCATCAAGAAGCAAAGAGGAACACATCGACGAAGGAGCATAAACAATGTTATCGGAGGAGCTAAGAACCCAATCTAAGAAACAAATCGTGGAAACCTTTTAAACAAAAGTCCACAGCGCATTGGAGTTAACATATCAGCAACATATTATATCGGCGACTTTATTACATATCACATTGAAATCTGCAATTGTGATTTGAGTTGCAGACCCGACTGTTCCAATAGAACAAGCTCTAATGTAATACCACGTCTGCCACTATCGAAACTTTCATATCGCAAGTCTTAAAAAGGGTCACGCTAAAACCGCCAATTGCGATATGTACTGCGGACTCAATGGTTCCATTACAATACGCCTTAAGACAATATTGCATCCGCCATAAGAACTTTCATATCACAAGTCTTAACGAGATGTTACGGTAAAACCTTCGATCGTTACATTACTCCTTAATATAACATTGTGTTCGGCTATCGGAAGTTATGCAAATCATAAAGGGTTGTCATTGTTGAACCGCCGATTGCGATAGAGTTACGGACCCGACGGACCGCCGATTATGATAAAGTGGAGGACCCAACAGAGTTATTAAAATAGTTTATTAAATATCACATTCGATGCGGGGTGATATGAGAATATCAGTGATATTGATATCGGAAGACAGAGCATGTGCACACTTGTAAAACCTCCGATTATCATGAAAGTTGTGATTGCGAGATTAAAGGAATGACGTGGCATGTGGGGCCTCCAATATGGGTATAGCCTCTCTTATGATGTGATTTCCGTAAATAACAAGGCTATGTTATAATTGATTGAATATCAACAAAAGGCCCTCCGATATATTTTAATGTGCCACCTCATGCAATAAGTCGACTACTCCTCCAAATGAACGTGTCTTTACGGTCATTAGTGAAACCCATATAAATATAAGTTAAGACACCTCATTTCAGTTTATTGATCTCGGGCATTGAATATAAAAAGGAAGTAACAGTTCACAACTCGTGAACTTGAAGAAATAGATGAAGCCGAAGGTCGAGAAATTTTGTTGATTGGGTTAATCTTTGAAAGGCTCGAACCGGTGATGAATTAGAAGAAGTATATGCCACAACTTGAAGAACAGTTTTGTGAAGATCTGTATGACCTCGAACTAGTGAAGCAAGATTTCATCAGTCATCGTTTGAAGGGAGCAGTAGACAACACTAGTGTTGAAGTATTTGTGAGTTTGTTCCTTGGAAGTAAGATATTGTGACAGTCACTCCTGAAGCAGTTACTGCGACAATAAGAACAGAGGGATGAAAAATAGAGAATTGTTGTTGTCCAGACATTGAGGCTTAGCACAACTTATCAAAGATATTTTGTTGAAAAGCATCAGCAAAACTTGGAGACATTATTGGAGATCATGATGGCTATTTGAAATCATCAGGAGGTAACTTTGTAGACTTGTTTGGGCAATATGAAGAATTGTGAAGACTCCTTCATATGAAGACAGGTTGTCATTGATGTAGCAGCTAAGTTGCACGAAACGGGGAAACGGGGAAGCGAAACGAAACGCGACCTCCCCAAATTTTGGAAACGGGGAAACGCGAATATATATAATAATATATATATATATATTATTAAAAATTTAAAAATTATTATATATATATGTTGCAATCATAATGATGAGGAATGAGGGCACTGCTATTTTATAACTTTAGAAATGGTTTTTAGAAGTGATTAGAAACCCTAAAAAAATTAAATAATTAATTAAGAAAAAAAAAAAAAAAATTTAAAAAACAAAGTGTTATTTTGTGGGGAACGGGGCCCCGTACGGCGTGGAACGCGTTTTCCGTCCGTGGAAACGCCTGGAAACGCCTGGAAATGTGTGGAACGCGCCGTACGGACGGAAACGCGTTTCCACGCCGTACGGTACGCGGAAACGCGTTTCCGTTTCGTTTCCGTACGGAAACGGACCCTAGACCCACGTTTCCTGCAACTTAGTGTAGCAGTGAAGCTGTAGATTGACAGAACACAATGAAGAAGATTTTGAGATCAGTGTAATACAATCAAAACATTTCTTGACAAAACAAAACTATAGGGTCAGAGTCCTCGGGGTTGGTGCCTCAGAATTGGAAAGATTGGTGTCCTTGGAGTTGATGCTCTTAAATCCAAGGTTGATGCCTTGACAAGATAGGGTCAGAGCCCTTGGGGTTGGTGCTTCAGAATTGGAAGGATTGGTGTCCTTGGAGTTGGTACTCCTAAATCCAAGGTTGGTACCTTGACAAGACAGGGTTGGTGCCCTAGAGATTGGAGCCTCAAAAAAGACCAAGTTGGTGCTTAGCAACGAATTGGAGCCCTATATATATTGTACCTAAATTATTGTAAAGATTATATTAATAAAAGAATTTATTCCTATTGTTCATTTTGTGTTTTAAATATAATTGATTTAACTGGTAAAAGTAACAATTGTAAAGAAATACTAATTCACCCCCCTTCTCAGTATTTCCAACAATTGGTTTCAAAGCCAATACCTTCACTCAAAGCCTAACAGCTTGAAGGTTGTTCAATTAGAACACAAATGACAAAGCCAAGGAAGAAAGTCTCCAATCCTCCTAAAGATGTGTCTTCCTCAACCACCGAAGTGGAAATCAATCAATTTGTAAAGGCTCCATGGTTCAATGGAAACTTTGATATATGGGAAGCAAGAATGAGGAACTTCTTAAAGACTCAAGGCATTGAAGTCTGGAAATCAATGATTGTTGATAGCGTGATGGATGAAGAATCCAAGGAGTACAATGCAAAACCAAGGAAGGCAATCTTGAATGGGTTACCAGATTCTATAAAGGACAATTTAGAAAAATGTTTGTCAGCAAAGGGTATATGGGACAAACTTCATGACCTTCACTCAAAAGGAGCATTGACCATGACCACTAATCAAGAAGATGATGGAAAGCAAGAAGGAAATCTAGAACCCATCATGGAAGCTAAAAATAGAATGATGACATCAAGGACAAAGAAGATCTAGAAGATGAAGTGAATGAAAATATTTTGAAGAAGATCTCCTCACTAAACTTATGGCTGCCATGGAAGAAATTATCAGTTTAAAAAAGGAAAACGAAGAACTTAAGAAGAAAGCACTAGCTAGTGACCAAGACCAAACAAGGAAGGAAGTTGACCTTGTCAAGCTTCAAGTGCAAGGAAGAGATGAAGAGCTTGTCAAGCTTAAGGAGGAATCTCATCAAAACAAAAGAAAGCATCATGAAGAAGTCATATCCATGACAAATACATTGGATAAGGCAAAGAAACAGGAAAATACATTGTCAAGCCACCTTGAACAAAGGCATAAAAGCTTGAACAAACTTGAAGCAGAGATTGGTCAATACAAGGAAGAGGTCTCCTCTCTTAAATCTCAACTAGAAGAAGCCAGAATGCTAGGAAAAGGAGCAGAGAAGAAAATGGAAGCATTGATAAACATAGAAGGACAGGTTGATCAAGCAAAAAAGGAGAGAAACACCATGATATGCCAACTAAAAGCAAAGGATGAAGAGATATTCAAACTAAAATCCAACCTCAACCTTCTCAAGGCCGAAACAAGTAAAGCTACAAGGATCGTAGAAGAAATGGTGAACAGTCTAGCTAAGGAAAATCAAGAAATCTTTAAAATGAAGTCAAATATCATCTCCCTTAAAATAGAAGAAAATGAAGTAACTTGTATCAAGGAAGAGATTGAGAAACAACTTGCTAAGAAGAATAATGATTGCGAAAGATTGGAAGAAGAGATTGTCTCCCTCAGAAAAAAGGTTGAAGGGATGGACAAATTTTTGAAAAGCTCCCAATCCTTGGATGACATGTTCATCCATCAAAGATCCCCATTTGATAAATCAAGTTTGGCTATGAAGGAGAATCCTCAAGCAAGAATGATAATGCTTCAAACAACAAGGATATGACAAAGCCAGGAAGAAATATTGATGCTCCCAGTTCTAGCAAAGGCAAGGATAAGAGTCAAGGCAACAATGAAGGAAGTCTCGTTCCAAGAGGAAATGTAGATGATGTCAAGGATGCAAGAAGCAATGGTTATAATCAAAGGATCTCACGGCAGAAAGACTTCAGAAGTACAACAAGGAAACCTTCTTCTCCCAGGTACCAAACTATATTTCTTGGTTATTGCTATTCTTGTACAAACTTTGGACACATGGCCAAAGATTGTAGGGCATGTCACAAAGATAGACATTATGGTCCCCGACAATCTCTGAGAAACAATTTTGCAGGAAGAAATCATGAATTCTTATTCATGAACAACATAGAATGCTTCAAGTGTCATAACATTGGTCATATGGAACGTGATTGTAAGTTGTAACTTAACTTGGTCTCCTACACAAGCTAGAACCATGCCAGAGAAGAAAGTTACACAAGTATGGAGAAGAAAGAAAATACAATCCGAAAATCTCTTGAACTCTCGAGCCAACAACACATGTTGTTGACTTGATGAAGATATCCTTGATATTCTGAGTGTTTGATGATGGGATTCTACCAAAAGGAGACCATGCATACAATTAGGGGGAGCTTGTGATTCTTGATCATTATTGCAGAAGTTATCTGTAAAAGGGTCCTTATGAAATGCTTTATGAGCTATATTAACAATCATTCTTTGATAGATCATTTCTAAGGAACACTCCATTGAAAGAACATGATCTCTTATCTATCCAATGGATTGTTGTTAAAGATGTTTTCCACTTGATCTCTAAGTAGAAATTGGAGTAGCAGAGAAGGCCATCTAATGCTAATAAGGCAAATAACTATGTTGTTATTACAGAAGTTGAGTGTTTCGACTTCAGGATTTGATGTGAGAATAGGTAAATTATGGGCACTAATAGAGACAACCTTCAAACAAACAGATACATCTGGGAATGAAGCTTGAGGTAGGAGCAGTTGGCAACATTTAACAAAATTGAAGCATTGCAAAACGCTGCCAATCAGTAAAAAAGAATTCAAAAGACAATCACAAATTGGATATCAAAATCTGCTAGTAGAAATAACTTCCAGAAATTTTTACTAGAACACAAGGAAAAATGGCTCATCAAAAGGACTATAGAAAGAAGAATGTTGCACAGTCGAATATAAGCTCAATTTGATGTTGGTCACTTTGGAAAATAGCAACAGTGAGGCACAACCTCTCACCATTTCATCTGAATGCAATAATGTTAAAATATTGGATGGCATTGACTTAAGGAGAAGCACAGAAATATAGAGGAACTCAGATTTGAAAAAAAACGATAGCGAGAAAGGCAATTTCACTGGCATTTTCTCTTGTTTCGGACTATGAAGACCTCTTAAATTTGACTATGGAGACAACAAAATACAGGCAACAATCCTTCTATCTTGAGAAAAAGAGGAGCACTTTGACAAGAGAGCAGTTCGACAGGGGGAGTCCTTGTGCACTCCTTTGCCATTGAAGTCAAATGGGGAGAGAAGAAGAATATTGCCATCAACGACAAAGGGCAAGATTGCTAATCTAGGTTGTCATTGATGTCAATATGGTAGTGTTTGTGATGACAAATTCTTGTGACATGTGAGGTTTCCCATTGATGCCCATTGATCATAATACTGCTCATGGAGTACCCCAAGATTGAATACAAACATAATAGAAGCAGTGGACCCCAGGAGGAAAGATATTGGAAGCCATCGGAAGAAAAAGCCAAAGAGTAAGAGGAAGAGGTCATTGGAAGCCATCGAGAAGCAAAGAGGAACACATCGGCGAAGGAGCATAAACAGTGTTATTGGAGGAGCTAAGAACCCAATCTAAGAAACAACCCGTGGAAACCTTTTAAACAAAATTCCACAGCGCATTGGAGTTAACATATCAGCAGCATATTATATCAGCGACTTTATTAAGTGTCACATTGAAATCTGCGATTGTGATTTGAACTGCAGATCCAACTGTTCCAATAAAACAAGCTCTAATGTAATACCGCATCCACCACTATTGAAACTTTCATATTGCAAGTCTTGAAAAGGGTCACGCTAAAACTGTTGATCGCGATATATACTACGGACCCGATGGTTCCATCACAATACGGCTTAACACAATATTGCATTCGTCGTATGAACTTTCATATCACAAGTCTTAACGGGATGTTACTGTAAAACCTCTAATTGTGATATTATTGTGGACCCGCTAGACCATTACAATACTCCTTAATATAACATCGCGTCTGGCTATCGGAAGTTACGCAAATCATAACGGGTTGTCACTGTCGAATCGCCCATTGCGATAGAGTTACGGACATGACGGACCGCTGATTGTGATCAAGTGGTGGACCCAACAGAGTTATTAAAATAGTTTATGAAATATGCATCCACTACGGGGTGATATGAGAATATCGGTGATACTGATATCGGAAGACAGAGCATGTGCACACTTGTAAAACCTCTGATTACCATGAAAGTTGCAATTGCGGGATTAAAGGAATGGTGTGGCATGTGGGACCTCCAATATGGGTATAGCCTCTCTTATGATGCGATTTTCGTAAATAACAAGGCTATGTTATAATTGATTGAATATTAACAAAAGGCCCTTTGATATATCTTAATGTGCCACCTCATGCAATAAGTCGGCTACTCCTCCAAATGAATGTGTCTTTACGGTCATTAGTGAAACCCATATAAATATAAGTTAAGACGCCTCATTTCTGTTTTTTGATCTCGGGCATTGAATATAGAAAGGATGTAACAGTTCACAACTTGTGAACTTGAAGAAATACAGGAAGCTGAAGGTCGAGCGGGAGGGAAGGAAGCCGAAGGTCCAGCAGGAAAGAAGGAAGCCGAAGGTCGAGAAATTCTGTTGATTGGGTTAATCTTTGAAAGGCTCGAACCGGCGATGAATTAGAAGAAGTACAGACCGCAACCTGAAGAACAGTTTTGTGAAGATCTGTATGACCTCGAACAACTGAAGCAAGATTTCATTAGTCATCGTTTGAAGGAAGCGGTAGACAACACTAGTATTGAAGTATCTGTGAGTTTCTTCCTTGGAAGTACGATACAGAGAATTGTTTTTGTGCAGAAATTGAGGCTTAGCGCATCTTATCAAAGATATTTTATTGAAAAGCATAAACAGATCTTGGAGACATCATTGGAGATCATGATGGCTATTTGAAATCATCATGAGGTAACTCTGCAAAGTCTGTTTGGGCAATACGAAGAATTGTGAAGACTCCTTCATATGAAGAAAGGTTGTCATTGATGTAGCAGTGAAGTTGTAGATTGACAGAACACAGTGAAGAAGATTTTGAGATCAGTGTAATACAATCAAACCATTTCTTGACAAAGAAAAACTATAGGGTCAGAGCTCTTGGGCTTGATGCCTCAGAATTGGAAGGATTGGTGTCCTTCGAGTTGATGCTCCTAAGTCCAAGGTTGGTGCCTTGACAATATAGGGTCGAAGCCCTCGGGGTTGGTGCCTTAGAATTGGAAGGATTGGTGTCCTTGGAGTTGGTACTCCTAAATCCAAGGTCAGTGCCTTGACAAGATAGGGTTGGTGCCCTAGAGGTTGGAGCCTTACAAAAGACCAAGTTGGTGCTTAGCAACGGGTTGGAGCCCTATATATATTGTACCTGATTTATTGTAAATATTATATTAATAAAAGAATTTATTCCTATTGTTCATTTTGTGTTCTAAATATAATTGATTTAAGTGGTAAAAGTAACAATTGAAAAGAAATATTGATTCACCCCCCCTCAGTATTTCCAATAGTTGTGTGAGACCAAGAAATGATGAGGATAGCCTTGAATGGGCTCCCTTCGTCAAATGTATTGTGGCACAAGAGAAACTTCTAGAATGGGAGAGACTATGGGATGATTTCATCCAAGAAGAGATTCAAGAGGAATCTCTGTCAAGAGGCCAACACAAAGGTGATGACGAGAACCTTTCCCTTCCCACTCAAGAAAGGAAGGGCAAGGGGAAGACCAAGAAGACTTAGAAAGGAGACGCTACCTCAGGAGTTGAAAAGAAGAAAGACATGAGCAAAGAAAAATGTTTTACATGTCATAAATTTGGCCATTATGTAGGTCAATGTCCCAACAAGAATAAGGACAAGGGGAAGGCACACGTTGCAACTTCAACAAATTTATAGATCAGAGAGTTTGCCACCAAGTTTGAGAAGGAGTTCTCGTTGGTGTCTTTCCTTTCTAGCACCAGAGCCAAGGGTGCCTAATTCATGGGCAGTGATGCTTCTCGTCACATGACGAGATCGTGAGAGTTGCTCACCAATATTTCAGAGGACGATTCAAATCTACATGTGGAGCTTCAAAATAATGCCAAGTGTCTAGTAGAGGGGGTTCGGACTATTCAGTTTCAGCGAGAGTCAAGAGGACCTTTGGAAGTGATAGATGTGCTTTACGTTCCAGGGCTAACGAAGAACCTTCTAGCAATCTCATCCATGGAGTACAAGGTATACAAGATGTATTTATGAGATGGAGAAGTACTTTTCAAGTCAAGAACTTCCAGTCTAGGTGTAGGGCATGTAATTGGGAGGAGAGAGGGTAACTTGTATATATTGCAGGCTCAACCTATACACACTCTAGTTCATGACGATGACAACTTGTGCGAATTATACCACGAGAGGATGGATCACTTGCATCATAGAGATTTAATGCTATTGAGGGAGATTGTCAATGGTTTTCTATAGTTCAATGTAGAGAAAAAAGGTATGTGCAAGGGATGTGCACTTCGAAAGTATGCAAGCTTCGTTTCCAAGCAGTGATACTAGGTCCAAGCGAATATTAGACTTCGTGCATTTAGACGTGTATGGTCCCATGTTAGTTTCATCTTTGAGTGGTTGCAGGTACTACATGACCATCATAGATGACTTCTCCAGAAGGAAATGGATTTACTTCATGAAGACCAAGGATGTGACCTTCAATCAATTTGGGAGTTTAAGGTTCTTGTGGAAAACCAAACAAGGAGGAAGATCAAGGTCCGAACATCAGACAATGGGGATGACTGTACTGCCAACAATTTTAAGAGTTTATGCAAGGAGGTAGGAATCAAGGAGTTGACAATACTGTACAACCCTAAGTAGAATGGGGTTGTGGAGAGAAAGAGTAGGGACACCATCAAAGCTACCAAGGCTATGATCCATGATCAAAATATGCCCAAGTTCCTTTGGGCAGAGGCATGCAACATGGAAGTAAACATTTACAACAAGGGTCCTCATAAGATCTTGGAGGAAAAGACTCTTGAGGAGGCATTATTTCACATCTTTAGGTGTCTAGTTTATATCCATGTATCTTCAGAGAAGAGGACAAAGCTAGAGCCCTCAACACAAAAGGGCATCATTGTGGGTTACAACAAAACTTCAAAGGCATATTGATTGTACATTCCATCGCAAGGGAAGATTGTGGTGAGCAAAGATTTCAAGGTTCAAGGCAAGTCGATCATTTAGGAGTCACATGCACCACTTCTAGCAATGGGAAAGGATAAGGAGTGAGAGGCTCTGAAAATTGAGGAAAGACAACCACCACCAACAGTGATAACTCAATCTTTAAATTGAGAGGAGGAGTTGGAGGCTCCTCTCAATTCTGTTAGGAGGAGGTCGATATGGCTTGAAAAGACATGAGAGATGCTCAATAGTGTTAAATTTGGCAACTAGGGCCAAACATCACTTTGGACAGCTCTTATGAGGCAGCGAATATTTTTCTTGGATTCCTCTTTCGACGAGGTGTAGGATTGATCTAAAGATCATCCCATTCTGACATGTACAAATGAAGTTATGAATTTATTTTGATTATGGACAAATTGTCAATGTCGATCAGCCATCAAATTAGCCTCCTCCAACCTTCAACATTGCATATAAATACAAGGTGTCTCCTCCTCATTTTGGCATCACTCTCGTTCATCTTTCTCTCTCTCATCTTGATTGGGTACAAATTTATGGGCTTCTCTCTCTCTCCACATGTGCAAAGGAAGGTTTGATTTTCTCGCTGTTGCATTGACCAGATTTGGCCGAAATTTCAAGAGGCTGACTTTGACTAGTTGACTTTGGTTTTGTGAGGGAGACTTTTGTTTGGGAAAGCCGCAGTTCTGGGCACAAAAATCGAGGCGATTTGACCCCTGCGTTGACTTCCCTAGTTCTGGTTATTGCTTTGACTTTGGTTGACCAGGTTTGACTAGTTAATTTACACAGTTTTGGGATGCATTATCCTATTGTTGAAGGCCGAGTTGACCAAGGTTGACCGAGTTGTTTTCGAGGTCAATTTTAGCCCTGCTAACCAACTTTGACTTTCTAGTTAGGGCTTTCTATTTCTGTTGTTTTGACTGATCAGTTTGGGCAAGTGAATATTGTAAATTGTACTTTCTCTCTCTTTGCTGAACTTTTGAATAATTGATAAAGGGTTTCCCCACATTGGGGTTTGTCCCTGGTTGGTGCGATACCTTGTGTCCTCTTGTGGTGGCTTGTCTTCTACTATTATTGTTTATGTTCTATCTACATTTTACTATCATGTTGATGTGATTGCTATACTGGATATGATATTGGACTAATAAAGAAAATTGAAGTAAAATTGCTCTAAGCATAGAACATACCATTGTTATCCTAAAATTAACAAAGAGTATATGGCGGCTCCTAGGAGAACTTTCAAGGAGAGCAAACCACCATAGAATCTTTCCAGTTATAAGGCGCTTGTGAGTGAAATCATTGATGCCAAGCCTTCCAGTTTTGAGGAGAATATAAACTAGCAAGTTTGGAGGGATGCCATGGTGTAGTATGCCTCCATCATGAAAAATGATGTGGGGGAGATTGAGCCTAGACTAGAGGGGAAATCAGTGGTTATATTTAGATGGATCTATAAGATCAAGCAAGTTGCAAATGGTAGTATTGAAAAGTAAAAAAGAAAGGTTCGTGGTGAGGGAGGGAGTGGATTGAGGAGACATTCACTCAAGTCACTAGGTATACTTCTATCAAGGTTGTTATATATATTGATTCATAGATGGGGTGGACGTTATATCAAATGGATGTGCAGATAACCTTCCGCAATTGAGTGATTGAGGAGGAGGCGTACATAGAGCAACCTCAAGGCTTTGAGGTGCATGGGAGAGATTCTTGTGTATACAGATTAAAGAAGACACTATACGGGCTCAAGTAGGAACCAAGGGCAAGAGACTTGAGAATTGATGTGTAGATGTTGGGCATGGGCTTCACCAAGAGTGATGCAGATCCCAACTTGTACTATATACTACTTGGCAATGATCCACTCAACTTGCTTCTTTATGTGGATGACCTCTTTCTCACAAGGTTAGAGAGCTCATAGAGATGTGCGAGCAAGATCTTGCTTTGAAGTACGAGATGAAGGACATCAACATGATGCATTGTACTTTGGGATTGGAGATGTGGTAGCAAACAAGTAAGATTTTATTGGGGCAAAGAAAACATGCATTTCATATCTTGAGGAGATTCGAACTAGTGGATTGCACGACTATGTCTAAACCCATGATTATCAATCTAAAGAAGCTAAATGCTTCGGAGTCAAAGTTGGTGGATCCCACATTGTACAAGAAGTTGATCAGTTTTTCATATAAATGGTCAAGGTTAGGCTAGATATATGTTTTTCTATGAATACCCTAAGTCAGTTTATGGTGCATCCAAGGAGGGTACATTGGGTTGTAGTGAATCGTGTGCTCGTACAATGGAGCATGAGCTAAGGTATGTCAAGAGTGGTGGAGTGCAATTGTATGCTTACACAAACTCAAATTGAGCTAGGAGTGCACATACAAGAAGAGCACCTAAAGGTGTTGCTTCAGCTTGGAGTGAGCAATGATCTCATGGTTTAGTAGGAAGTAGTCTTTCGTGGCACTAAGTTCAGTAGAAACCAAGTACATGGCAGCGTGCTTGGTGAGTTGTGAGGCCATTTGGCTTTGCAAGGTGCTAACAGGGTTATATGGTTTTGAGTTGGATCACATTGTGATTCACTATGATAATCACAATTACATCAAACTCTTGGAGAATCCAATGCTTCATGACAGGTCTAAGCATATAGAGATCAGGTATAACTTCATCAGAGACAGTCTAGTGGGAAGTTGTAAAGCTCTAACATATCTCCACATGTAGTCCTCCCGACTATAGCTCAATATCACCCCATTTCCCTCCTAAAGATGCGTGAGAACTCATGGAAAACTCATCTTCGTCAATCTTTGCTGGAGCAGCCTTAGGATCATGTCTCTCATCCTTATCCTTTTGCTTCAAAGGACACTGGGATGCAAAGTGGCCCATTTCGCCACATCTGAAACATTTCACCTTCGAAATGTCCTTTCACTTATGCTTATGATGTCCCTTTGATGCTAGAGTTGCGTTCTCCTCTTCCTCCTTAGTCTTCGTGCCACTCCCACTGCTGCCATTGAGGTTGACCTTTACTAGGTCCCTTCTTAATTCCTCCTATTAAAGAGTTGCCCACATCTCCTCCCATGAAGGTAGTCTTTCCCTGCCCAATATACTTTGGACAAAGACTTTCCATTCATCTGAGACTCGATTCAGGGCTATCCTTACCATCGTGGTAGACTAAGGAGTGGACCCCATCGCAACAAGTTGGTCTCTAGTATCCTGAAGACGTTGAAGATAGGAGTTAACTCCTTCTCCCTTATGGATCAATGTCTGCTGCAACTTCTGTTCGCTGTTCGGAAGAACCTTCATACAGTGAAGACAAGGCTTCCCACATCTCTCGGGTTGTATCCTTGCCCTGCAAGTGTGAGACCACATGATCTTGAACTCCATCGAGAATGAGCCTCTCTGCCTTTCCCTGCTTGGCCTTGTACTTCTTCCTTTGATCATTGTCAACATGCACAACCACAACACTCTTGACGTAGGCTTCGAGATCATACTCCTCCAGAACAGCTAAGGTTCTAGTCTTCCATGTGACATAGTTGGAAGCTCCTTCCAACCTGTCCTGATCTCTGAGCCCATGCGATACCATCTCACCCAATTGTCGAACTGACTCCCCTAGTCACTACGCAGCACTGCTCAACTACTCAGCAAGTGAGAAATTCAAACTTTCTGGTGAAAAGTTCTCTAAGGAGAAAATTCCCTTTCTACGTGTCTTCGTTCTTTTCCGGTGGATTTCTACCACGACAGAAGCTACGCCCTTTAAGCACTACACTGAGGCTCTGTGTCACTCCCTTTGCCTCTACAAACTCACGAACTGGAAATCGTACATCTGTCGACTCTCTCAGAGAGAGATTTCCTCGGAATCTTTGCTTCTCGACAAGGACTACGCAATCCCTTCAAGGGGATTCGAATTGTTGCCAAGTGCAGCTTTTGGCCTCACTGCTCAGTGCTAGATCTTCTCTTCATGTTTCAAAATCAATGCTCCGATACCATGTGAAAATCCCTATTCTTCAAGGAACCCCTACTACAGCAAATCTAACTCTACTTCATCTACTTGATTTTAATATACATTATCAAGTTATTCTTCTGAGTACTGAAGCAAATTACTTTTGCAACCTACACTACTTAAATTTGATTACATGAAACAAGGAAACTGAACAAAGAACAAGATACATAGGACACAGTTATTTTTGGACAAAATAGTCCCCGGAAAAACCCAATGTGGGAAAACCGATGCAAAAGCTCTGAGGGTTTATTATTATGCAGCAGAAAATTCTAAATACAAATCTAGGATGCTCAACTAGCAATCCTTTTACAGAGAAAATACTGGACAAAAGACTGGTGAAATGATCTCACCCTGTCACGGGATAATCAGTGACTGATCCTCATCTCTAGGACGCTCTGCATCACCTTCTGATGGTTTTTGCGTCAATGTGTTACCCTTGGCAGCTTCTGCATCACCCCTCCTGGGTATTACGCTGCATCTCTACTCTTGATCTTCTGCTGGCTAAGAAATCGACTTTCTTGCCTTCAGTCTCACACCATGGCTTCCGACACTTGAACTTCGAATTCCCTTTGCAGAAACTCGACTTCCCCTCACTGACTGCGTTGCCTCTGCATCAGTATTGTGTAGGCCAGCGTCAACCCTCCTCTGATGTGTTTCTGTCCTCTCTCTGCCTTGTATTCTCCAGAAATTCCTTCTCTCGGATTCTCACTGCCTCTCTGCTGCAAGAACTCCCCAATTGATTTTCCTCCTGAGAAATTCTCATCTCAAAAAATTGATTTCCTCAATCTCTCTGTGTGTCTCTCACTGAACCCCAAGCCTCCTTATACTTTTCTCATTGATACTTCAACGGCCGAGATTAAGTCTCTAATCAACGGCTAATATTAAAACATGACTTGATCCGCCTTCTAGATCATTCTCACCCATATTTTGATTAATACCCATTAATATTTTAATTTTCCTAAGTTTAGACTTAGAAATCCCATTAAAAATATTAATTATTTTAATAAAATACAATTTAGGTGGAATTTCACCAAACAGTTTCTGTGTTCTTTAGAACTCGTGTGCCTTAGCCTCTCCACCAATTTTCAAGGCTAGAGAACTTCCAATGCTACCAAAAGCTAACATCAAGCATGCAGGAGTGGTCAAAGACTCTCTAGGTACTTGTTCATGTTGAGTAAAATGATTTTTATGATTTCTTTCCTTTGTTTAACTTAGGAAAAGCACATTGATTAATTAATTAATCTATGTTAGCTATTGCAGTAAAGTTTTCTAAGGAAAAGTGATTTAACTTCTTAGTGAATTAGACCTAATATCTACCATTTGTCTAAGTGGGCTAGGATTTAATCCTAGCCATCCATCACTTTCAAGATTGAAGGTTAAGGTTTGGCTTAATCATAGTTATAAGAGAAATCTTAAGGGAGGAGAAAGTCACATTAAATTTGTTGAGTTTTGTAGCTATGGTTGGTCTTCATAATCAAGTTTTAGCCCTCCAAATATAAAAGAAATGATAAATATATGTGTGGATTCCAAGTCGGCTTCCAAATAAGAAAAATTTGAATTTTGAATTTTGAATTTTTGCCTCCAAATATAAGGTCAGCTTCAAGTCGGTACCAGTGAAGGGGCACACCCATTCGACTCATTGAACATCTATATATTGCCATTTGTCCTCTCCATTTGGGCATCAATTGGGATCCCTTTTGTTCATATGTTAGGGATGAAAAGGACAAATTTTGAGGGAGAATAAAGGACGAAATCTGAGACAAACTAAATTCTTCTCAGGAAAACCTAATTCTTTGAGGCAAACTGAAATTTTTGAGGCACAGCTGACCAAATTTTTGAGGCAATTCATAGGCAGTTTGACCAGGATTTGATTACTGGTTAGTTTGACTTGATTTGACTGGAAATTTTGGATTGTAATCCTTGTTGAATTGGACAATTTTTTCTAAGTAAAGGTTGTTGGGGTTTTCCCTGGATAATTTTTGTGTCTCTTGTGTTTGGCTGTCTCTTCATATTTCTACTGTCATTATTGTCTTTACTGTTGAAGGTTTTCTATGTAAAATTGCTTAATGATGAAGTGACACAAGATAAATTAATGAAGAAATCATTGCAAGTAATTATCAATGTAGAAGATCCTAAAAATATCAACAAAATCATTGAGAAAGTGATTTTCTCAGGTGGAGTCAAAGACTCAAGGCTAAAAAGAAGGAAGAGAGAATTACAAAGGGATCGAGATATTGGAGATGGGAAACCGAAATCGCAGGGAAGTCGAAACTCAGCGTGGAGGTTTGCACAGGGTGTCATATGGCCTAAGTGGAGGGCAAATTATGTTGGGAATCACAATTGTCATTAGACCAAAACCCGCAAGTGTTAGTCGAAGATCGCATCACCAGAGATAAGGATCAACGAGAGATGGTTAGTCCCTGTCGCAAAACACACACGGAGCGTTGGTTTATCTAATGTCCAACAATCTACACCCTAATGCCAGCGAGGTGTGTATCGAACTTGTGACCTACGCTCTAATACCACTTGTTGGGAATCATGATTTCTGTTAGACCAAAACCCACAGGTGTTAGTCAACCATCGCATCGCCAGAGATACGAATCAACAAGAAGCGTTAGACCATGTCGCGAAACACATGGGGAGCATTGGTTTATCTAATGTCCAACAAATTATTCTCCCAATATGCAGACTGTACAAGGCTAGGAGAGGGGAGACCAAATTGCAGGCTGGAGAGGCTGATTTTTCCAGGGGCCGAAAATTTCCTGGAAACCGAGTTTTCTGAGGGCTGAAATTTCCAGGGGGCGAGATTTCCAGATTCCATTTTTGTTCTATAATTTCTGTTTTTTTCTAAGGGCCATTTTCTTTGTTAAGAGAGCCCTTCTTTTTCCTAAGCAATTTAATGAAGAATAAATTGGAGGGAAAAAAATTCTGCTGTGGTTGTGATTGATTTTTCACTTGTGTTTCTGCTGCAAATATTTTTATAAGTTAAAATACCAGTGTATTTTTATTCAGCCGTTTTTTAGAAAATAATTGACTGGGATGAATATACTTTTCTGGGCATAAAGTAAATTTCTAGCAATTTAAATCAGATCTGGTATTGGAAAATTAACACTTCTTGGCATCTCTTGCCTTTGCAAATGCTTCAATTGAGGGTTTTGATGAGTTCACCCATAACCTTACTTTCCAATTTTTTCAATGGTTTTCTCCAACTTACCTCAAACCACCACTACTTTTTCTGTGATGGTTTACTCAGTCCACTATATCATCTTTAATTCAATATTGTCAGCCAATCTACTCCTTTCAAAGTTAAAATCTTGATCTCACACCCTCCACTACTGTTTCTTAATAGGATTTGCCATCCCTCGGTGATATCACCCATCACATGGGTGACATACAACTCTAGTATAGGTTCAAAGTACCTCCTCTATTTGGTGCTTAAACGGCATGAGTTTTTTCAACAGCCTTTTGTATATTTTCCAGTGTCCAATTATATATCGTTCTTCTTTCTAAATATCAGTTTATCCTACTTCCATAATAACTTGGAACATGAAAATGAAGATATCAAGTCATCGATGCTTAAGTTACAGTACCTGACGTTCTGCTTGTACTAGAGCTTTCTCATCTGGAGGCATCTTCTCCCACTTTATCACCTGTTATAACAGTTATATTAGCACTACTGAATGAAGCTTTTGCAATCCACTGTTCGCAAATAAAATCAAAACATCAAGGTCTTATATGAGAAAAGACAAAAAAATTTGCATTTTTTTTATAAACAGCTCATCTAGGTGTTATGAAACTCACATGTTCAGCATACAAAAGTGCTTCATCGTCCTTCAAACAGCACTTCAGTGCTCGTAAAGCATCCTGAAGTATGACCTCCAGGTAATTAATACCACAAGGAAATTAAACGGAAAGCACACTCAACAGGTAGGACTGGTCATACTAAATTCTGTAGCAAGCTTGTGAAGAGAAAGTGTAATGTGAACAACATCCACTCAAATGCACTTTTATAGTCTCACTGCACGTCTAAAACATATTACCCAGAAAATTTACTGCGATCATATAAACTTTTGAAAGAAGAATTCAAGGATGACATTGCTTAAACATCTTGCACAACCATAAGAGTAGAGCTAGAAGGACCTTGTTCTTGCATGTCTTGCTACGTATTCGTTCATCTACTACAAATCCAACCTGAAAATGTAATCCTAGATGTCAGGGACTTGCTTTCACAATACTCCCTCAAAAACAAGTAAAACAATCTATACAAGATATGGGGAAAAAAAGATAGACAATTAATCTAAATGAAAATCGTGTCTCCTGGAACAGTTTATGTCCTAATGGTTAACAATTTTTACAACCTTGTCAAGCAACCTCTTTGGATCATGAAATGCCCGCTTCTTAGCCCACGTGTGAAATAATGCTGCTACAATAGGCCTTGCCTCAATGCTAAACCTGAAAGAGTAAACATCAAAATTGCATTAATGTGTTATGATATCCATCCAAGAGAATTCAAACTTCATTGATAAGATTCCTTCAAGCTAACGACCAATTGCTGTCCTTTCAAATTACAAGCAATAGGTATTTTTTCAATAAGAATGAATAATCTTACCCTTTGAGGAAAGGACTTCCAGTACTTAACTCCCCATTTAATACAACTGAATCCAACTCTTTCTCCTTTGGAATGTTGAATAAATTCTGGTTATGAATAACCTCCCTTGATTCTGAAGTTTCAATTTTGTCTTCGTGATCTTTCTGAACTTTAGCTTCCTGTTTATCCATATTTTCCTTGTCCTCACATGTCTCAAGAATAATCCTTGAACTCGATGAGTCAGCCTGAAAGAGAAATACTCGCTATATTAATATTGACAACATAATTCAAGTCAAGTAAATATTGGAAGACGAAAAGATGGAAGATATATAGAAGGTCACAATCAACCTTACCTTTATTTTTTGAAAAATGTCTTATATTAACAAAAGAATATTTACAAGAAAGCTGAAAATAAAAGAACTGTCACAACTAACCTTATTAAAGGTTACTTGGCCATTTTCAGTGAAATGCAACATCCTTAATTGTAGGAATCACTTTAGACACTGTTGTTGAATATGTCCATGCATCCTTTCTTTGGAGGATGCTTCAGATCAACACAAACACAGAGCTGTGGACTCGTGATTCGTGAAGGCAAGCATTTGACTAACCTTTCATGAAAAGGGGGTTATCTATTCCTCCACATTTGTCTAGGACTCATTCCAGGCCAAAACCATTGTTGCAAATGCTAATGTAGAACAAACATCAGCACAAGCACAACCGAGTACTAGGCTATGTTACCAAGATACAGATACAGATAGGGATCCGGATATGGATTCAGAAATGGATCTGCCAGATTTTTGAAAAGCCAAGATCTGAGTATGGCAAGGATATGTCAAGTACAAAAATATGAGAAAATATATTCGAAGTTCAAAATCGAAGCCATTGATGAATCACAACATTAGAACCAAAATCATTAGGTCATTTCCAAATGTAAAGATGCAAATGATGCATCTTGCCTCGTACAAAAAGAATAACAGATTGAGGGTCTCACCAATGATCACTCTACTATTATGATAACGCAAAGTAGGCCTAACTACATATCCTAAAATGGGTCTACATTCTCATCATCTACATATTGCAACCCTACATCATGAATAGACAACAGGGGGTCAACAATGTTGGAAGTTGTAGCAAAAGGCTGAACTAGTGGTGTAACATCCTTGAGTAGGTTGAGGAGACTCATGCCATTTAATGCCATGTTTAAGTTAGATATCCCAGGATCCACATCTCATATCCTACTTGAACCTCTCTTATACTCCAAATTAGAATGTGACAGAAGGCACAAGTTGGAATGAATGTACACAAGGTCACCATCCTTTGCTACAACCAATTTATTTCACTTCATTGAATAGATGAAGCCATATGTACTCCAATTCCTATCAATGAATAACGAACTGACAACCTGTGATAGAAATCGGGTGGCCAAAGTTGACAGATGAATGCTATCATGACCATGGGAGCCCCAACAAATAATAGGATCAGCATGCCCTCAATCATCCATAGCTAGAGGATCTAAAATCTTACAATGTATTGTACAAATGCTCCAAATTACTCATGTAATTCATTGCAACCCCCACATGCCTATAGCTCTTCCTCAAAGTTGTCTTATATCCATGTACCACTTCAGAATCCTTGTTTCGGGTTGTTCTACCAAGTAAATACAAAATTTGCTTTGATCTAGAGATAGTATTTCCCTTGGGTTGGATCATATCTTGACGACATTCTCTTTGATGGATTGTCATGGCTTGTTTTATTTTCATATTTGCACATGCCTTTAACAACAATTATGGGATGTTATTGCTATAATGGTTTTTTTATATGGTGATCTCCTTTCATATACTGGATATGCCTCAGTTGTTGTAACAACATTACATTGATGGCTAAAATTATTGGTATTAATGAATGATGATGCTATACTTGATGGTGAGAGCACTCTAGTGTTAGAGATGTTTATGATGATCCTATTCTGACACTTTACACAATAGATAAGGACCTTCATAGAGCACTCCATCTATGCCATAGTTTTCATGGTGATATGTCATGTTTTGAGAGGTCAACCTACACCATCTGCCACTCATTGTTTTATTGCTAGAGTTCCTAGCTTATTCTGTTGAAGAAAGTGTAACTAGGTTCGGTCTTCATAATGACACATTCCAACATAAATGATGTAAATTGTATCTAGCAAATTATTTTTGTAAATTTGAGTCTTGCTCAAAATTTGTTTGTAGTAGCTCCCATTGAAGAGCTCTAGGCTAGGTGGTAGGTTTGTGTCATTTTTGTAGACAATTACACTTGTAAACTATATAGTTTGTGTCTCCAAGATCAAGGGCAGAACCATGAGGAATATCTCCTCCAAGTTCAAGTACAAATGGCTAGTAAAAGTCTCCTCCAAGTGAAGATAAAAAGGCATTGTAATTTCGGCAAAAATATATTATTCATGGATGGCTGAACCCTACATATGAAGAAATTGATGACATCAAGGTGTTGGATCATTAGTCAACTAGAAGACCCTATAAAGTATTGATGATAGAGTCCCTATTTAAGAGGGAGCTCTGGAAGGCTCCTATGAGTAAAGGAACATGAGTAAGTTTCTGAGTAAAGAAAAACTTGAAACTCATCCCTGGTTAAGAGGGAGAGTTAGACACAACATTCTTGCCTTCAGTTTGGAAGAAAGAATGGAGGATTGTGTAATCATATGGCATCTGACACTCTTTGAGGATTTGGTAGGGCATCCAAGACAAGAAAGGGCAAGAGGACTGATATTCTTGAGGGTTGGGAACCCAAGATGAGAATAGTCCTAGTAGGGCATACTCGGAGAACACCCGAGTGCGTATGACCCTAAGAGAGACAATGATGATGTGTGTCTATCAGTCATTGGTCTCGCCAACATTGTGCTCTGATCTAAGTGAGAGATAGAGTTGTTAGTCAAGGCCTCGCTATATGAAAACAATGTTGGTTGAAATGATATTATAACAGATGGAATGCAAATCCGATCTTCTTATGAGAATTCTTTTGTGAACTTGAAAAATTGTCCAAGTACCATGTATGCATGAATACCTCCCCAGTTAAGAGGGAGTGTTGAAGAAAGTGTAACTAGGTTCGGTTTTCATAATGACACATTCCAATGTAAATGATGTAAATTGTATCTAGCAAAATATTTTGTAAATTTGAGTCATGGGTTTCATGCTCAAAATCTGTTTGTAGTAGCTCCCATTGAAGAGCTTTAGGCTAGGTGATAGGTCTATGTCATTGATGTAGACACTTACACTTGTAAACTATATAGTTTGTGTCTCCAAGATCAAGAGCAAAACCATGAGGAATATCTCCTCCAAGTTCAAGTACAAATGGCTAGTAAAAGTCTCCTCCAAGCAAAGATAAAAAGGCATTGTAATTTCGGCAAAAATATATTATTCATGTTGGCTAAATCAATTATGTAAGTCGGCCTAAAGACAAGTCATGTCGGCCTAATGAGCAGCCTTGACAGCACTATAAATAAGCGCCTCTCATCCTTCATTCAAACTCACTCTCTCCTATGCGAAGAACTCTGTCTAAGGGTGCGAAGAAAGTGTCAAGTCAAGGAGCCGCAGGTCAAGAAGAAGGAAGTATGTTCTACTATCTATAACTATAGGAAGTTTGTCCACACGTGTGAGGCTAGGGCATCATCTTATGTGATCTCATTAGCAAGGAAAGAGTTCGATCTTGGGTTTATTTGAAGGGCAGATTTATTTGAAGAGCATAGACAAGTAGAGTGAAGGTTTAGGAGGGCTAAAAGAGCCCTAAACCTCTCACACGTGTGAAGAAATAGGTCATAATTAGGGCTACATTACAGTCCTACGTCATCTTCATGAAAAGGGTTCATTTGAGGCCTAAAGAGTTTGGTTGTTGGTCTAGAAGGTGTTGATTTGGGGTAGAATCAGATGTGCTCTAGCCATGAAAATTGGTGGAGAGGCTAAAGCACACGATATCTCCAAGGCCCAGAAATGGTTTGGGGAAATTCCACCCGGTTAGAGAGATATTAAAATAATTAATATTTTTGATGGAGTTCCTAAGTCTAAACTTAGGAAAATTAAAATATTAATGGGTATTAATATAAAACTGGGTGAGAATGTTCTAAATGACATGGATCAAGCCAAATTTAATCTTAGTCGTTGATTAGGGACTTAATCTCGGTTGTTGAAGACTCAACAGCAAAAGTATAAGAGGAGGCTTGACGGTCAGTTGGAGATACACCAAGATTGATCAGTCAGTTCGATTTTCTGGAGTGAGGTTTGCTGAGAAAATTCGAACAAGTAATCAGAGTTGCAGAGAGGGGCAATGAGTGCATAGCAGAGAGGCAGAGATAGTGTCGAAGGACCAGCACAAATATTGAGAAGGCTACGCAGAGCTAGCAAGAGCCACGCAGAGGGCCAGAGTGACTGCACAGAGGCTAGCAGGGCCTGCGTGGGTGACGCAGAAAGCCAGAGAGCTAGCGCAAAGCAGCAGAAGGCTGACATAGGGGTTTCAGAGTGACGCAAAGGCCAGGAGGGCTTACGTAGAGCCTCAGAGAAGCGTTGGAGAGATTTTCGTGGAGCAAACTTACTAAATATCTGCTTCCGAAGAGAGGCATTAATGCCAGATAGATATCTCTAGTGGGTGAGTCAGTTTGGCACCCTAGTTGTACTCAAGAAAGTTTCTTAATAATAAAACCCTCAGAACTGTTGCACTAGTATTCCTAAGTTGGGTTTTTCCAGGGACGATTGTCCAAAAATAACGATTTCCCTTGTGTGTTTGTTTGTTATTTCAGTTGATGATTTGTAGATGGTTGAGACTGCATTTGTGTTTATTTTCAGTATTTATATGGTTAAATAACTTGTTAAGGAATAAACAAGTAGGTGAAATAAACCAGATAATGTAGTAGGAATTTCTGATGTGTTAGATTCAAAAAAATCAACAGAAGGAAGCTCCAAGCATAGCGAGGCAAGGAGGAGGCTACAAGATCAAGTAGCTCACTCACACGTGTGAAGACAGTGACATCTTCAGGTCTGCTACTAGGGTTGCTGAACAATTCACATCAAAGTAGCAGATCATCTTGTTTAACGGCAAGCGTTGAGGACAACAGTTGGACAAGTGAACTATTTTGGACAAGTGAAGCTTGGATGAAGAGGAAAAGGGAGAGGGAAGCTAATCCTTCCATCTATAGTTGCAGATCTGATCTATGGTACAGCAGGTCAGAGGACAGTAGTAGCAGAAGGTTCTAGTCTTGATCTTGGAGACATTATGGTCAAAGGGTCTTTGTATGGTGCTTTGGAAATTTTGTCAAGTAAAGATTCTATAAGAAGAATTAGAGTGGGTTTTCCTCTCAGGTTGGAGAGGTTTTGCCATGGCTGCTACCTATATCTTGTGTTATTGTTCTTTTGCTTATTGTGCATGATAGCTGGTTGATGAAGTTAATAAACATACACATATGAAAAGATCGTATTTGAATAAGTAAAAGGATAAAAATACTTCACAAGCAGTTATCTAAGATAGAGAAATCATTAACATATCAAGCCCATAGATTTCTCAACATATTCTACATGTTTTGACATTGAGATTGCACCTTATGGTGGATCTACACTTTATATCTCTTCAAAGCCCTAGATTCCTTTGAAGGATTTGACAATTGGAACACTATGATGACATGGACTATTACTCCTAGTGGAGTACCACTCTTGTGCACTTATTTTGATGTAATCCTACCCTCACAATAGCTAGTTGATGCATTTGAGCTTGTAATGGAGCACCTAAATGCTTTGAGAATTGTTGCTGCAAAATCTAGTAGACCCAATCCAAAGCCTCACTAAGTGAGGAGCTAGACCTTATGGCAACAATGAGGAAGGGTTGCCACTATCACCTCAACAACCTTCCTCCTACTCTTTCGTGGAATTTAAACCATATAGGAGGCTTCCCTAAATCACCTATGTTCTATGCTTTAGCACAATTTACTTCAATGTTCCTTATCAGCCCAAAGACAATTTCCAATTATTTCCAGTAGCAATCACATTAACTTAATCACGTTGACAATAAATGTAGAGAAAACATAAAAGCAAATGCAGAAGACAAGCCAAGACAAGAGGACACAAGATTTGGCAAATGCCAAGGAAAACCCTTTGATCAAATCTTCTTATTAGTATTCAATAGTTCAATAGAGAGAAAGTACAAAGATCAAAGTTATTTGCCAATACACAATCAAAACAACCCTGTCAAAATCAGCAATCAAATGCAGCCCTAACCAAAAAGTCAACGTTGGTCAAATCAGCTACAAAACTTCCTCCAAGCAGCGCAGTCAACAGCAGTGCAATTCAGCCTCCAAGAAGGCTCAAAGTCAACCCAAAACAGTCTACAAAAACTCATCCAACCCTGGTCAAACTTCAGTCAGCCCTATGGTCAACACAAGTCAAACAACCTCAATTGCCTCAGTTCCTATGCCAGAGAATGCAGTCTCAAGAGATTGAAATTCTGCCCAAAAAAACACAGTCAAAGACAGTCAAACAACCCCTAGTCAACGCCAGTAAACACTGGTCTACACTTTGAAACTTCGGCCTATACTTGTCTTTGAAATTTTCAGCCTCTTGCCACATGTGCAAGAGAGAGAGAGAGAGAGAGAGAGAGAGGTTGCCCAAGTTGTACGAACCAATCAAGAGAAGAGAGAGAGAAGAACAATGTGTGTGTGTGTGATCCCCAAATGAGGAGAGAAGTCACTCCTATTTATACAATTCGATGAGGGTGAGGAGACACATCTAATGGGCTTCTTGAGCCTACATTTGACTGAGGCCGACCTTGACAATTTGTGCATAAGAGAGAAGAAATTCAAAATTCCACTTATGTTTGCCCGAATGAGATGATCTTTATATCAAAATTGGACCTATTGAAAAGAGAAATCCAATGCAATAATCATCTCCATCATATGAGTTGTCCCAAGGTGTAATTTGGCCCTAGTTGTCAATTTTAACACTCATCCACATATATCACTCCCCTTCCGCTCATTATAACCCCATTCATCATTACTCCCACCTCGGTCCACATTCCTCCATTGGGTCCACAAAGGGTTAGCCTTCCCCTTCCCCTCGCCCACACCTTGGGTCGGGTCTGGAATGATGCCCTGGAGGTTGATGTAGCTGAAAGGAAAAGTGAAAGCATAATTGGCCACATTCAACAGGGAAATGTACCACAAAATTCAAAAGATGATCGGGACAAACACATTTAACACGTGGGCAAAAGCCAATGCATGAGCTCTACCCCATTCTCATGGCCATCACCCTGGTTCCTGTAGGCCCTAAATGAGTCTCTTTTATCATTCAGGAACCCATGATTGTCCCAACTCCTGGTGGGCAATGAACCGCCCCACCTCAAAGGGGGTATCTACTACTATACTTTACATATCATGCTCTTACTCCTTAAGCCCCGAGCAGTTAACCAAAGAAAAATCATAAAAGGAAAAAGGAAAATAAAGGGTGGAAAAATTAGTGTCGGGGTGACTTATGTACCACAACTGCTCCCTCCTATATATTATATACCCAATTGTGGGCTTCCCCTTTATTAGTTGTTAAACACACATGGGAGCAAGAACAATAGGAATGATAAATCATGAGAGTACAATTTTTATTAACAAGAGATTTACATTTATAGTACATTATGTTACCGTTGGGATTCACATCCCAAGGTCTCTTGGACTACTTAGTCTATTCAGCTTCCACACTAACCCATTTAGGATTAGGTGTCCAACATTCCCCCCCTTAATCTAAAGGGTTATGTATGAGTCTAAGAAGAGAGTTGTAATACAAAATGTGCAAAAATGCATGGCAGCACTAGGCTGAATGTGCTCTATGAAATGTTGGTAATAAAGGGCGGTGGTTTAAGGATGGCCACCAACACTGGAACGCTTAGTGCAGTTCCCGGAACTCTTCCAAAACTGGCAAGAAGCTGTAAGTCTTCTGCTAGAGGAAGTGATCCTATTGTTTTAAAGAGGGAAACCTTCAACCATAAAAGGGAGGCCTCACCCCGCATAAAAGGTAAAACTTCAACCTGTAAAGGGAAGTCTCAACCTGTGATGGTTTAAGGATGACCAACAACTCTGGAATGCTTATGCAATTCCTGGAACTCTTCCAAAACTGGCAAGAAGCTGGAGTCTTCTGCTAGAGGAAGTGTCCCCAATTTTGTTCCTGGAATTCTTCCGAAATTGGCAAGAAGCTGAAGTCTTCTGCTAGAGGAAGTGTCCCAGATTACCAACTGAATGCATGTTCACGGGCATCTTTGTCTCTGGCTACAACTCTGAAACTGGTGTGGCAGGTTGTGGCTCAGGCTCGCTTGATGTGGCTTTGAAGCTTGTAGATGACCATCATTTTCCCCCCTGTCAGATACAAGGTGAGAAGATGGAGAAAACTCAACTGCAAGACTGTTCAATACTCTGGAACAAGTTCTGACATGTGTTTGGAATATCTTCTTGGCTGTTGATGCCCATTGTCAAGAAGCGATCCATCCAAGATGAATCTTTGTTCTTGTAGGACGTTTGTTTTTGAAGCATCTGTTTGAAGAATGACTAGTTTTATGCCAGTGCTTACATGGATGAAGATCAAAACAGTGATCTTTCAGGTGGCCAACTCGATCACAGTGTTGGCATTTTATAATCTGTTGTTGTTGTTGTTGTGGAAGAGGAACAGAATCTAGAATAGTTGGAGGTGAACTGTCATGAAGAACAGGTGAACTGTCATGAATAAATCCAGCACTTTGAAAGTGAATTGGCTTTGAGTAGTCTGGAATATGAAAGGACAAGTCCTTGTCATATCCAAGACCGGTTCTGTGCTTGTTGTGGACAAGTTGTTCCCAAGGTCTGATGATGGGCTTTGGGAAGTGCAGACTGAGTTTCTGCATCTGCATGTACAACTGCTACTTTATCTGAATGAACTGTAACATTATTGTCTTGTTGTTTATGGGAGTCTGTTTCAATCTTTTGAACAGAAACAGGTTCAGAATGATGACTCCACTGTTGAAATTCTTCGTGCTGTAGTTGAGATTCAAGCTGCAAGAATTCAATCTGTTCTTGTGCATATTGTAGACATGTCTGAATTTCTGAGAGAGATCCTATGCTGATTTGTAATGTGTCATCAACAGTAGATTGTATAAGAGTTTTCATGAACTCTAATACTTCACTAATTCTGGCCATTTTTCTTCCATGTCAGATTTACACCTTAAAAGCTTATCAAAATTATTACTTAATGCAGAAAAGTAATATCCACTTACAGTACACAGCAATATCTTGTATAAATGTGCAGCAAATGAATCAGGGAATCAATGCATATATATGTAGACAGAAACTATAATGGGTTTTAAATACAATGCCACAATTGGGGCAGTAGCAACTGCAAACTTGCTTGGATCCTTCAAGTACTCCTTCACTTTCAAATCAGCATCAGCAACAAGTTCCCAAAATCTTTTTTTTTTTTTTACCCAAATCAAAGACCTCAATAGCTGGCAATTTCACAACTGTACCATTTGTATGTGGATTTTTTTATTTTTTTTTTGTATGAACTCCAACCTTTTCAATGCAACATTCAACGATTTTTTGTTTTTGTTTTAACACAACACTAGCATACAGTACGTATGACCAGAATGACCAACGTACTAGATAAAAGGCAGTCAGCAAATAGCATACAACACCATACCAAAATCAATGCTTCATTGCATAAACTATTCAATGCACAGAACTAAACCCTTTGTATTCCTTGACCATGACCAGCGTAGATTGCACAAAACTCAATGTGGTGCAAATATAGTCAAGGGATAAATTCACTGTTTAATATGTAATGCAGTCGATTCCACCTTCAGTCTTCCACCATTCATGAGATTCAATGCATGAACAACTATTCCCAACGCGGCTAAGACTGTCTCACCGATTGCTTGCAGTTCTGGTTCACAAGTGAGCTTCACCATAGGCGTACACAAGATCGCAAGGGTTTTGACCAAAATTTAAACAACCAATGCATTCACCAAAATGAACGCAAAGATTCAATGCTCAAATCAACCACAGTTGTTTCATTCTCACGGTGGTATCAACGTTACTCTGATCAATGCAAAGGGACAGAGAGGAATAGAGAATATGGTAGAGAATGCAGGAGTAACTTACAGAAAAAGATAATTTGATATTTGACTCTGACACCATGTTAGGTCAAGGGTAAATCCGCAATCTTCTTTTCAGCTCGACACCTGTTACTCCTTTTGTGACTTAACAGATCAAATGCTCTTTTCAATCCCCACCCCAATCTCAACTGTGATCCTGAGGATTTGGTGCGATTAAATTTGGTCCGCGCTCGGTTAGGTCACAACTCTATCAACAATCAACGAGCCCACACTTCTGCTAAACAACAAATACGCTCAGTATATGCCGAAAGAATTTGGAGAGATGCTACAAGAATTTTCAAAGCGGGGAGGCCGCGGAATGCGGGATTGGATCCTCAGATCATAGGGACTCTGCCCATGTTTCCCTATAGGTCTCAGAATTTCAGCGATGGTCGGAATTGCGCAGTCTGCCAATATGCGTTTGAGGAGAATGAGGAAGTCCAGCTTCTACCCAACTGCGAGCATATTTTTTATGTACACTGTATTGACAGGTGGATTCTTTCGCAATCCACTTGTCCTCTTTGCAGAAACACTGTCCAGCCCAGACAGCCAGTTTTGGAATCCGCTAGAGTAGAATAGGTTTTAACTGCAAGCTCAGAACCCAGTACTTCAGGGATTCATGACAATTTGAATTCGAAGCAAGGGCAAAGCGCAAGTTCTGGTGAAGAATTTAACCTACAGAAACCAACGGCTATATTAACTTCGGGTATGCGGGAGCAGATGACTGCAGAAATGGATGAGGCAACCTCTGAAGGAAGAGCATTAATGTCGCTTAGAATTGAACAATGTAGCAGGCCCGATGTCTTTTCGTTTCCCCTCGAAGCCCTTCAGCCTTGCTCACCTAATAGATCGCAGTCATTTTCAAGATCTCTCGTTGCTCGCCATAGTTCGCCTACGAGGATAGCGAGAACATACAAAGGGGAGTATTCAGGTCTGCCCATCCGATCATCCTGCTGAATGTGATTACCACTCAGCATTGTTAGTCATGAACCAGTGCTATTCATGAAAAAATTTAACGTACAACACTTCTGAGAATGGACAGATGTGCAGCGCTGGCCAGGTTATCTCAGGACAGAGCGCATGCAGTGTAGCGGCTAATTATATGGAGGAGCAGCGCAGGCATTGTCAGGGGTATGGACGCGCCTTTATATGGAGAGCAGACACTAGCAGCAATGTAATCAAGTTGCAGCTAAAATTGAGTTGAATAAATATTCATGATAAAATATTCATGAAATTTATGGCAGAAATAAACTGCATAGAGAGGCCATAAAACAAATGGCTCAAATTAATTTTGCAGGGCAGGAATACGCCTGCTCTGATACCATGTTAAACACACATGGGAGCAAGAACAATAGAAATGATAAATCATGAGAGTACAATTTTTATTAACAAGAGATTTACATTTATAGTACATTATGTGACCGTTGGGATTCACATCCCAAGGTCTCTTGGACTACTTAGTCTATTCAGCTTCCACACTAACCCATTTAGGATTAGGTGTCCAACATTAGCTACCCTTGTGCCTTGGCATGTGACCCAAGATTGCCCCCTCCATCCCCTACTCTGTACCATCACTTTATCACATGCCACCACCATTTGAAGGATGTACCTTGGATATATCATCCCCTTTAAAAGTAGAAACCACCTAATAGGGCACTTGGTTAACCCCCCTTGGAGCTTGGAGACATTAACACATGCCAAAGCCCACTATGGAAGGGCATGCCATTATGAAGTGCCCACTTGTTGTCCATGGTTTGTAAGCTCTTTAACTCGATTTCTTTGAATGACTTGCTGTACTGGAAGGCAAGGGAACACATTGGATCTTATACAAGGATTACAGAAGGTCTCCATTTTGGGTTTGGTCTCCCTATACAAGGTCCTAACCCTTCCGAGGATTGCATTGGCACATGTAGGGTGTGTGTAGAGAGCCATGTGTCTCAACAACATTAGACAGCATTCCATGGATCCCCAAAGATGTTCAAAAATTGCTCGAGTTCCATCTATTGGATGACGAAGATGCACCTGGTTCACCATGCCCAACTGGCCCCACAATTGTATCATGCACTTATCAAATGACCCAAGACTTGTATGCTGATGTGGCATCACTTACATTATCATCTGAACCCTTACAAATGGTCTACAAGCATCTTAGATCTTCTTGGAGATCCATGAGGTTACTTGTGTACCCCCACACCCATTGGGAGCACCATAAGTTTATTAATTGGAGAACAAGGGGCCAACCCCTTGTCCACTACTTTTGGGAGTCTTATTCAACATTATGGCACTTATGGACTTCGTCAGGCTTCTTAGAAGGCCCAACGACTTGTATTATTGATCATTCGACCTCTTAAGAGGCTTATTCTTTTGTTTATGAGCTGGTTTGGTGGGATTGTCACAAAAAGTTAGTTATTTGCACATTATTTTATTTTAGGGCCTAATGTAGGCCTAGATTAGCTAAATCGAACTCATTAGAAGTGTATAAATACAAGTGATGAGGATTCATTTTAGCATCATCATTTGGATTGGACTTGTACTTCTCTTGAGAATTTCGCTATCCTTCTTGCAGGACAAATTTTGGAGCATGGAATGAATTTTGATGTTTGGATTATTTTCTCATCTTGGAGCTTCTTGATTGGCAAATTTTGATGGTTGGATATACTCTTAATACATGTAAGTACAATTTAATGCTATTTTATTTTCTATTCTTGTCACATACATTGTTGTTGGGATTTCACTATACTAGGGCTAATTTATTGCATCCATTTATGTGAAGTTGTGGAAATTCAATTTCTAGATAGTGATGTTTCATGTATGAGCCATATATTATGAATGAATGTTCCTAGAGATGCTTCTTCATTGAAATTCATCTTGATAAGCCATCAATCTTGCAAAACAAAGTATAAAGTTCTTGAAGTTGCTTTTGTTGTTACCCTAATGCTACGCGAAGTTGACTTTGAAGCCTCCTTGACAAAGAAAATTTCATGTCCATAGTCATAATTACTCTTGACTCCAAATCTCCCCAAACGATTGGCCATCGGTCCACCATAAGGTGATCACCTTAAACCTTTTTTCCTTCTCCCCTCCCCTCTTCTCTAGGTCTAATCCTCTAGGTCACCTAGGGTATCAATTATCTCGCAATCTAGTCATCCAAATACTTCGATTTTTGGTCCACAACTATGTTGGTGTGTCGTCAAGAAGCCCTCCAAATTTCATGAGATTCTGACGGTGGGATCTTGAGATATCGCAAGCCCTAGCTCGAAGACCAATTCTTTCCCTTGGTTTCCCTTAGGCTAGAAACCTCACTAGGATCCTTGCATTGCCTTTCATTGAAAATTCATTCCTTGATCCCTTTCCCCTCCCTAATTAGGTCCAGCATATCATTGGTTGCTAAATCCTATCCCCTTGACCTAACCTCGGGTCCATTTGGTCCCGTGTGGTCCCATGCACTATTAAGGTTAATTTTTCAAAGCTCACCTAGAACCCAAGTTTCCAAAAGAATTCCAGGGCTTAGGGATCTCCTTTATAAGACACATACTCAAAACCTAACCCTTGAAATTCTCCCCAAGCCCTTCCTTAAGAGCCTTCCATATTGTCTTCCAAGACAAGCAAGCCACATATTTGAGTGTCTCTTGGGAATAGGATTCTAGGATCACCCCTCGCCCTATCATTGGTCCATCCATTTCGGGATCCTTATCATAAGAGGTCTCCTCCCATCGGTAAAAATCCGTAAAGAGTAGGGAGCATTAGTCGAGGTGACAATGAGTTATTGCTCCATTGTTGCCCTTAACCTAGTAGTAGCCCTTCAAGGGACCCCTTTTAGGATCCCTGCTAGCTTGAACGGTAGTAGTCCCCATATGAGTGACCCAATGTATGATGAGGAGAAGGTTTTGAAGAGGAAGGGGATGAAGAAGACACTAAAATGCAAGAGGGATAAGTTGCAGTGACACCCTTGTGGAATTATGTGACAAAACATGAGGGGGGAAGAGGTGGTGGAAGCTACAAGTTTGTGTGCCCTCATGGTTGTCATGGACGAAAACCATATAGTGGTTCATATACCCATGCGAGGAGGCATCTTTGTGGGATATTGGACAGTGATGATAAAAGGGTCCCGTAGGGATCTCAATTTACCCTGAGGTTTCAATGGAACAAAGCAGAAAGTAAACCCAAATGAGGAGGCTACACAAAAGAAAAACAAGAAAGAAAAAACTCATTCTGAATCAAGTGGGACTGCAATCTCTAGATTTGGTAGCTCATCTTTTCATGGTACCTCTACAAACTCTGAGAATAGAAGAACAATAACAAATTTCCTTAATGTTATTGGCAGGGATGGTGCGGATGGAAAAGTGGTCTAGTTTCTTTGTCTTTGTGGTGTAACATTCAATGTGCTTTGCTCTCCCTATTGGCATGATATGGTTAAGGACATCAATGAAGCCCCAAAAGGATACAAGAGTCCCAACCATGAAAAAGCTAGAATTGTGTTATTAGAAAGAGAAAAAGCAAAGGTTCAAAGAGCTTTGACACATTTTACAGATGAGTGAGTGGATTGTGGGGTATCCATTGTATCAAATGGTTGGACAAATGTTAGAAGACAGCATTTGATAAATGTTCTTGGTGTTTCTGCTAGCGGTGCAACGTTTCTTGCAAGTCATTACTCCTCCTCCATTAGTGCATCTTCCCAAAACATTGCAAATCTCTTATTGAAAACAATCAAAGATGTTGGTCCTAATAATGTGGTTCAAGTGATCACTACTAATGCAACAAATTATAAGGCAGCGGGAAAAGTTATTGAGCATACTCATCCACACATCTTTTGGTCCAGGTGCTTGGTACACACATTGAACCTTTTGACGCATGATATTGTAAAGCATAAAGAATGTGGATGGATTAAAGAGCTTTAAAAAAAGGGAAGCAACTCATTAAATTTGTCACAGGCATACAAGGGAAAACAAATTTTATGGCACTTACTCCAAGTTGCAATTGCTTAAACTTTCAAAAACGAGATTTGCAACTTATTACCTCACCTTTAGGCGGCTAGTGAAGGTGAGACAAGCTTTAACTAATATGGTTACATGTGAATCACGGGATGACATTAACACTGATAGATATGGTGCTAATTTAGTCAAGGACACTATTCTTGACAATAACTTTTGGTCACAGATTATAAATATGTTTTGCAATTCACCAAACCAATTTATTACATGATCAAGTTTGCAGATTCAAATCAGCCAATAATTGGGGAGGTCTATGAGCATATGGATAACATGTTGGGGTAGATTAAAGACATTGTTGAGCCTAGAGATATCACCGTGTACAATTATATTCGTGCAGAGGTGGAAAAATGATGGGAAATGCTAAACATTCCGCTGCATGCCTTAGCATATGTTTTGACACCTAAATATTATCATCCATCATAGATTTCAACACCTAGGGGAGAAGTAGGAGAAAACCACACCTAGATCCAGAGGTTCTATCTGATTATATGAAAGCGTTGGATAAATTAGTCCCTAATGAGGAGGAACTTTCCAAGCTATGAAAAATAATTAAGCAACTATATGCTTGGCCCTGGTCCATTTGGGAGAAATCATGGAATTAAAGAATAAGAGAATTTGCCTTCTCTTGAGTGGCGAAACATGCATTGAGGTCATATTTCACTTCTACAAACTTTGGCATTGCGAGTGCTACCACAGGTGGTAAACACTTCTTTTGCAGAGAGGTGTCGGAGCTTTTATTCTTTCATCCAATGTCAAAAGGAACAAGTTAAATTTAGACTAAGTAGAGATCTTGGTTTAAGTTCACAACAACTTGCGATTGGTGTCCCATTACTGTAAGGATGCAAAGAATAATAAAGACCTTAATCTTTGGGACAAAAATCTAGAGCAGACTAATTTGGAGGATGGAGTGTTGCAATTAGAGCAATTGGAGGATGCTCTTATCTAGGATGATGATGATTGAGTTGAGATGCCACCCCCATTCGGTCCCATGGTTCCCAGGTTCCATTCTTCACACCAACAACAAGGGCTTCATCTTCATCAGTTCCACCTTCCATAGCTACCATCTTCTTCACTTCCACCATGTGGAGGTTCACACAGTGATCATGGTGGAAAGAGGAGAGATTAGACTCTAGACTCTAGAGTGTTAGACTTGTTGTGAATCTGAATTTTTTTGTCTTACTCTTCCTAGTTCAGTGTGTACGTGGTGGTGGCCAAGAGGCCTATTTTATTAACATTATTATTTCAATTTTGGACATGACTCATGTTGACAGTTGCTCACCTACTAGATAAGTTATTTGAATGTTTTATGATGTTTTATGTTTTATGATGTTTTATGTACAATGGATGCCATATCTATCTTGATTTATGTACAAAAATGCATGTTTTCATATCTTCTACAACTAATTTGGTATTTTGGATAATTTTTTAATATAAATGCAAAAAATATAACATATATATAGTAGACACTTATAAGAAGCTTCGCTTCCTAGATGTTTGGAAAATGACGCTTTGGAAGCTTCACTTCCAAAAAACATCCCCGCTTTGTCCCTACTTCGTGCAATATTGCCTTAAACACTACCAACTACACTAGCCATCTAGGACAAAGAAAAGGGAAAAGATTTTTATGAAGTTTTATGGTGATCAATAAACTCTTTGAACAACGCCCTATTCTACAAGGGTCAATGTTGTCTTTATGGCACAAATTTCTAAGAAAATATATTGGATTAAGGGGGATGCCTTAGGGCATCTACTTCTAAAACCCTAATTATTGCTCTTGTGAGGGGAGAAATTAAGTATAGGTTCTACACATATAGAGTTTCCCTATAGACCTTAATGAGGACAATCTCACACATAATATTGAAGCAAAATTTCAGCAATGATAAATCATTTAGTCATGGAACAATTGAAATGCTACTTTAAACATTAAATCATGCAAAATATCGATAATAGACAAGCAAACTAACAACAATCCCCCACAAAGGCACTTCTTTCTATCCCATAACATTGTCTCCAAGCAAAAAACACATCCTTTAGCAAGTAGCATCCATAAATATCACATTTTGCCCAATGGAGCAAAGAAAGGCTAGCTCGCACTCTCTCAAAGAGGAATAGAATACAATGTGTGATGATGAGAAAATGAAATGAGGAAAGCTTTATTTATATGAGACCTATCCCACTCATTTTTACAATAACTGAACAAGAGAAGCCCCGTTGACAAGGTTACTTAAAGTATTCCACAAGAAAGAGGTTAAAAGCCATACCTCAAACGCATAACAAAAGTGTCATCAATTCCCACACGTGGGAGAAAATTCTCCTCAAGCATGACATCATCTTCCAAATGAGCTCTACATGTCACAAATAGGTGTCATGTGGGCTAATGAGCACTCTAGAGTCTATACTCCAAGATGTATCTCCTAGATCATGTACAAGCCTGCAAAGTGCCTTTATGCCAACATGTCATCTGCATGGTGCCCAACATTACCCTCAAAGGTGTTACAAATACTAAGGGGGGTTGGGGGATGAATCAATATTTCGTGCTAAATCAAGTTTTACGCAGTTTATGCTTTTCTTTGCAATGTTAACTGAATCATCATTTAACTAGTCGCACAATATGACAATGGATCTATACATAAACAGATAATACATGTAGACCATGAGCATCATAAAAGCAATTTAAACATAAGAGCACAACATATCAACAAGTCAGCATCATCATGATCATAGAAACACCGGATATCAGGTGGAAAACCCAACTAGGAAAAACCATCGTTGTTGTTGTCTTTGTCTTCTAATATTAATATTCAGAAAATCATCTTTTTCATCTCGCACTGGCGCAAGCTTTTACCAGTGCACAAGCTCCTACCTACAAGAGGTACTACCTCTTATTGTTTCTCCAGCTACCACTGGAAGGAATCCACCACACCTTGATTAAGTTCTCTGGCCACCAGCGGAAGGAAGCTACCACTCCCTTAATGAAGGCTCCAACCCTCAAACCTTTTGTGGACCTCATTTCAAAATATTTCACACTAGATCCACCTGCAACAAATTTAATCTTGTAGGCCATGTTTCATCCAATTTTCAAACTGGACCATATAAAATTCTACTCATCAATCTTATTCATACAACAATCAACAACAAATACAATTATGTCATCGATATATAACTGCATACATCATCAATCAAATAGGTAAAACCATCAAATTCATTGTATCAATCTTTGCTTCTATTCAACATGTACATCCAATTGCAAACCCTAATGGTATTTGATCAAGCCTGGCATAAACTAATAATTTTCTACTATTCTATGCTTATCACAATCACTTTTCCAATTCTTCTTCAATTAGCAATCACTTTTCAAATAAATTTAATCTTTAATGACAAAAAGTATTTGTAGATAGAATAGTAAATCCACCACACAATAGAAGACAGCCAAGAGCAATAACAAGAGACACAAGATTTGGTCAAAGACCAGGGAAAACCCCCTCTATTGCGAACTATTTTTTTCCGGACCCCATTTCATTTTTTATTGTATTTTTTTCAATGTTATAAACATAACAAGTAGTAATAAATTAATTAATTTAGCACTACTTATTATGTTTATAAAAGATGTAAAAATATACGAGGCAACAAGTGATGCCACCAACCAAAGGCTTGGATCATCTACTAAATATTAAACATTATTTATTATATATTTATTTATAAGCATTATGCAAGACTTTTGAAGTCCACAATGATATGATATGAAGCACATACACAAGGTTTTTTCTATGTTTAAACATTTTTACCTAACATGTAGGAAGTTATAAATCCCATCTACGCATTGTCACAATATAACAATCCACTCCAACTTATGGAGGATCAAGGTGTTCTATGAGATTTGAACTTTCCACCTCCACATCCATTTATTTACAACTATCCATGATGTAATCCCCAACATAAAGCACATACAAAAAAGTAAATGATAAATTTGTGCAAAAATATATCGATAATTTAGTGTAAAAATGTGCTTGTCACAGCAAAATTCGGGATAGGGGGTGTTCTAATACTTGCTATGAAAATATGAATTGCATTGTAACCACATGAATATTAAAGGCATTTAGAATTTTTAATAAAAAACCATAAAACAAAACATTGAAAAACATTTTAACATGTTCAAAAGGAAAACACACTAGTTTTCCAATCAACGATAAATTCAAATTACTCAAGATACCCACCTGGATATCAATAAGATGGCCCGGCAATTCCTTCAAAAAACGAGATGGCTGAAGCAACTGCACCACCAAAAAAAAACATCAGTATCTCCTTGTCTTCCAAAATTTCTATTTCTACTAGCTATCACTACTCTTCTTAGCTCTAGTATTCTTTCCACCAAAATTCATCAATAGGTAAACCAAAATTGAGAAAAGAGGAAATGCAACTTAAAGTTTGACTTACAAAGACACATTTCCCATACAAACCTGCCAATTAGAATCCATTACTACATATGAAATGTACAATTTTTTCCGAGCTCGGGTCATTGCCACATAGAATAGTCGTCTCTCCTCCTTCATATTCAAGAGGTTTTAAAAGCATAAGAAAATATATAAACAGATGAGTATATCATTCTATCTAAGTTACGAATTTAATTATCTTACTTTGCTAGAAAGCTAGAGAAAACATTACCTCAAGGGAGGATCCACCATTCTTTACAAAGCCCATTGATTCATGAAGCAAGGGTATCTCTGAATCATTAGTCTACAATGTAATAGCATTCTTCATTATAAAAATATCAAAACTTCATGAAATCTAACTTTACATGGCTATGCCACTACAACAAACAATCTTCTCAATATCTTAAAAGCATATATCAAATATTTCATACAACAATATGCACACCCATAACTTTGTTCCCTTAGATAAAATAATGAATTTGGACAACAATGATGATATATTTGGATTGTAAGTATAAAAACTTAAACAAACACCAACGGGACAACTCTTAAAAGGATAATACAATAAATCTTTAAAACAAACACCCAGGGAAGGAGTCCTAAAGGTATTAATTTTTCTTAGGCTACATCGTTCTCTGTTACAGATAATTGCATTTAAATGTTTTCAAAATTTACTTATTACATTCAACCCCTAACATCATTGTCAACATTAGAAATTATGTAGAGAGAACAATAAACAGTGGAACAAAAAAGATCAACAGAAGAAAAGTATGCACAATAGAGACATCAAAATTTGGTCACAGACCAGGGCAATACCCCACAAGGGGGAAAACCTAGAATTCAATTCTTCTTCTTCTATTAGATATTCATAAATTGTTCAGCTAAGATACAAAGTACATCCATAGTGAGAGATATCACTACATCAGGCCTTTCTAGGGCCAATCCAAGTCAATTCACAACTACGATTGTGAACTGAACGAGACAAGTTGAGGAGATTGTTATTTCACAATATCACATCAGTCATAGATAGAATGTCACATCATTCAAGGAAGCATTGTCATGATTGTCAAAGGAGCATTGTCATCAATGTATATGCAGGGTTATTGCAATGATCCATGTAGATTTATGTCTAAAGGCTATATTACAACTGACATAGGGAAATCACTATCACATTAGAGTAATTATTGTCATTAATAATGCTGGGAACATTTATGTCATCATTGTCATCTATATGCATCAAAGTCATTGTTGTATTCATTATTGTCATTGTCCTAAAGTGTTGTTACCATTGTTTTAAGACCCGGCTGAGACAATCCGGGTTAAAGGGTGGTCGGGTCGAAACGTCAGTGACTCGGACTGGGCAGTCGAGTTGTTACCGAGCCGACCGAGTTGGATACCGACTCGGCCGGCTCGATAACAACCCAACCGGCTCAGTAAGAGCGGTCAATCAACGTTTTCAACAACTTTTTTTTTAAATGGTTTTTTGGGACCCCAAAGCCCACTCTAATGTGCCTTTGAGTTCTTTGGGGTCCATTTCCCTCTCCTTCAACCCTATAAAACCCACCAACCCCTCTCATTTCCTCACAGCAATCCCATTGCATTTGAGTGAGAATTTGTGAGTAGTTTGTGAGGAGTTGTTGAGTTTGTTTTTGGAGCAGCAATGAGGAGTTTTGGGCAAGCATTGTAGCAAGAGCGAGGAACTTCTTGGGCAGCCATTGGAGCAGCATTGAGGAGTTGGTTTGTTGGCGCAACTTTGAGGAGGCAGTTTGTGCCTAGAGTTATTTTTTTTCACTTCTAAAAATCTGTTTTTGCTTATTTATTTTTTTGTGCAAATATGGAAATTGAAAAGAGTGTTTTTTGTGAAAGAAATGAACATTGAAGCAATGCTATATTTTTTTTTTCATTTTCAGATTTTTTCCTTTGATTTCCAATTCATAAAATGGCACCTAGAGTGAAAGATTTTGCTTGGGGATATGTTGAAATGGTTGATAGTCAAATGCATTGCAAATTTTGCCATAGAAAAATTAAAAATGGTCTTGGGGGCATTAATAGGCTGAAACAACACTTGGCAAGGATTAGAGGCCAAATTACTCCATGTGAATCACTAAAAATTGGGGAGATTAGGAAGGATTTGTTAATAACTTTGAGAAGTTTAAAAAATAAAAGGCTAGGCAAAAAGAATTAGACGCTAAAATTGGGAGGAAGAGGAGTATACAAAAAATGATGGCTAGCAACCCCCATTTTGATTTTGAGCGTTCTTCTATCCCTTGTACTGATGCATCCAACCCCTTCCGATATGTTCCTCCGTCTTTGTAGTCTATTCAAGAAAAGGGTAAGGGTAAAATGAAAAGAAGGGTGATATGAATATCAAAAGTTATTTCATTGTCACACCCTCCTCTCCATCAGATGCACATGGTCCTAAAGCTAGTAGAACTTTGCAGCCCATTTTAGATGACCATTGGAAGAAATAATTGAGGGAGACTGTTTGTGATTACATATGTAGATGGTGGTATGATTATGATATCCCCTTCAATGCTTCCCGTTCACCATGTTATGAGCCTATGTTTGATGCCATACATGTTGCTGGAAAAGGCTTCAAATGCCCTACTATGCATGAGATAAAGGGGTATCACTTGCAGAAAGAAATTCCCTCCATTAATGAGTATTTGAAAGATTTCAAGGACTCATGGGCAAGAACAGGATGTACCATCATGTCAGATGGATGGACTGATCAAAGGAACCGTACCATCATTAACTTTCTTATCTTCTACCCATAGGGAACCATGTTTCTAAAATCAGTTGATGCATCTCAGAGGCTGAAAGATGGACAATTGTTGTTTTAGCTATTGGATGAGGTTGTTGAGGAGGTGGGGGTGGCTAATGTTGTTCAATTCATCACAGATAATACCTCTAACTATGTTCTTGCTGGTAAATTGTTAGAGGAAAAACACAAAACCATATTTTGGACCCCATGTGCTGCACATTGCATAGACCTCATGCTTGAGGATATTGGCAAATTAGATCGGGTCAAAAACACTGTAGATCAAGCCAAAAGCATAACAAAATTTATCTACAATCATTCATGGATTTTGAGCCTTATGACGAGACTCACAGGGGGTAAGGATATTATTAGGCCTGCCATCACTAGATTTGCTACTCATTTTTTGACATTGCAATCTATGCTTTCACAACATAGAAACTTGCAAAGGATATTTTCCAGTGACAAATGGAATTTTAGCCAGTGGTCTCTCAAACAGGAAGGCAAAGAATTGAAAAAGAAAGTTAATGAAGAAATATTTTGGAGAAAAGGCAGCAGAGATTGTGAAGGTTGTTGAACCACTGGTTAAGGTGTTGCGGTTGGTGGATGGGGAAAGATTGGTTATGGATCAAGCAAAGGAGAAAATAAAGAGGGCATACAAGGATAAAGTGGCTAGGTATGGGCCCATTTGGGCCATCATTGATGAAAGATGGAACAATCAACTCCATCTCCCTATACATGCAGCTGGGTATTTTTTGAACCCATGGTATCATTATAAAGCTCTAGCAGTAGGAGCTTTGAGTGGGGAGGTTAGAGATGGATTGATTGACTGCATTGATCACATAATCCCATTGGAGTGTGATCAGCTGGAGATACATCGACAGGTCACAACCTTCAACAAAGCCACGGGAACTTTTGGGAAGAACCTAGAAAATATTGCAAGGGAAGCAGATGAGCCAGGTAAACAAAAATTTCAATTTTCAAATTCTTAATACTTATTTTGTTAAATCGTTTATAATTTGAAAGGTTGATATAATTTACAATTTTGTTGAGCTAACTCATTACACTCCTATGTTTTTTGCAGCACAATGGTGGGAGGCTTTTGGTAGCCATTGTCCTCAATTGCAGAAGTTTGCAATTCGTATTTTGAGTCAAACTTGCAGTGCTACTGGGTGTGAGCGCAATTGGTCTGTCTTCCTACAAAGAAGAGAAACAGTTTTGATAAAAAACAGTTAAATGATCTAGTCTATGCCCAATACAACCTCTGGCTTAGACGCAACCAATTGCTGAACAAAAGACCTGATTCAGATCCCATTGTGTTGAAGGATATTGATCCAACATCAAATAGGGTAGTGGAGAGTCATCCAGCAGAGTTTGATTCTAATGAGGACCTTGATTTTGATTTATAAACGGTGGCATCACTTGAACATCATGTTCAGTTGAATGCAGATCCACTTGTACCAGCTTCAGGGCTAGCCCCAAGTCCTCTAGTTGCAGGCGCTTCCTCTGCTCAGCCACGACGGAAGCACATATCTCATCTATCTCAGAAGCCACCAGCTGCATAGCCTGCTAGTGCTACCACTTCTACAGTTGCAGTTGGAGATGATGATGAGGAGGAGTCATGGACTTCCTTGTCTGACTTTGATTCAGAAGTTGAGCCAGATGATGTTGGCTCCTCTAGCAGAAGCCAGTAGTACTGGTCAGAGTTTACTTTTGTTGTAGAGGCCATTTATAGCCTCCTTGGTTATGTGTTTTTGTTTTGATCTCTATATCATCATCATGTATGTGTTGGACAGTGCACTAGGTGCGATTTTGATATAATGGATATATTCATGAGCCTATTTTGATCATATGTTGTCTTCTACCTATATTCTAAAGCTTTGTGTTTGGAAACATGAATGAAAATATTTAAAATTATGTTTTTTTATAAAAAAATAAATATTTAATGTATTTTTTACAACAACCGAGTCATTGAAATCGAACTAGCTGAGTCGATACCAAGTCGGAGTCAACCCTCAGCCCAGTCGAAGTCGGAGTTGGAGTTGATCGTCGATCGAGTCAGAGCCGGAGTCAAAGTTTTAAAACATTGGTTGTTATACATCAAACACTGCCCAATAGGTCAAGGGCATTGTCATGCAATAATGGATATTGTCATATTGAGGCCATACCCATATTGCCATGTCACGTTTCACTGTTTTATCAAAGATCTAATTTCCACAACTCACGGAGTTCCAGCATGCATACAATTTCCACAGGTCACAATTGTGACAGGTTTCCGACATACATACAATTTCCATAGGTCATAGTTGTGTCAGGGTTTCAACATACATACAATTTCCACAGGTGACAGTTGTGTCAGGGTCTTGTCCATAATAAGAGAAAAAATACGAACCATAACATAACTCATATACAATGTAGACTTAATACAATATTAATAACATATGATACAACACAGAGTCAGAGTGGACGAAATGATACCACTGTGAAGTATCTCAAAGCATTGCCATTTTTTAAAACTTAGAGCGCATGGAACAATGTCACTTATGTAAATAAAAACAAACCATGTAATGCTAATAAATGTGGATGTTATACGAACCATAGAGTGTAATGTCGTAAAGCCACAGCGAAATGTCATATAAAATGTAATGTCGTAAAGCCACAGAGTGATGTCATATAAAATGTAATGCCATAAAGCCACAGAGCGATGTCATATAAAATGTAATGTCGTAAAGCCACGGAGCGATGTCATACATATGAGTGTGATGCCACAAATATAGAAATTGAACGTCAATAATAAGCATACAGTACATTGCGTACTACAGACAAGGAGAAATGTCATGTCATTCTGAAGAGTGCGACCGACTCGAATTATAATAGAATGCCACAGAACGATCCATAAGGTTAAAGACGAGTCATCGCATAGATTAGATTTCATACATGTTCATCTAATCATGTGTTGTCGCCTTACACACACATCTAAGTTAGTGAGAAAATCCCTTAACCCCACAAGGTGTGCTTTGTGGCAAATTTAAGAGATGGGGTTGTCACCTATTCCTAACTCTCTCCATTTAAGCTCTCTCCTAGGTAAGCTGGGGCGGGGGGGGGGTGTCTCTAAATGAAAAGTTAAGTCAAAAGATGATGTGATGTTTCTAGGATATGTTAGATCAATTTGGATTACTTGAGATTATGGGCAAACATAACGAGCAATATGAAATGAAATAACCATGAACACATAAATCAAAGATAAGCATACAAGACCAATGCTTTCAATATTGCTTCAAAATAAATAACACTTGCTCCAAAAATGAAATGTTTCAAAGTGAAACACAAGTAACCCTGTCAATCAAATAAGTGTTAGAAAAGATGATCTCACTTGCAAGTTTTAAAATTTCTTTCAAAGAAATGCTTTCAAAGTATAATCATTCACAATACTAGAGCATGTAAAGATGCAATATAAAATAACTTGCAAAATAAAACAAGCTAAAACTTCACTTGCAAAATGAAAGATATGGTACTTGCCCAAATGAGATACTACAAAAGAATCAATTCAAAACATTTTCATCATGACAAGTATATAAATAAATTCCAAGTAAAATAGCTTAAAAAGTAAAGTGTGTTAATATGAAATGCACTTAACTAAGGTTAGATGCAATTATCTTGGTTGATTTTAAGCTAAATGCCTACTCTATGTAAGAGATCTTCCTCTTGAACTCTTTCCAAAGTCTAAAAATTGGGTTCACTGTAAGAAAGAGGGGTTGAGGACATGATGGTGCCATTAACGATACCCTTCCCCTGAGTCTTACTAGCCTACATATGCCTTTGTTCCTACAAGGAGACAAATCACACACTCTTTACCTTACTTTGTACCAATTGGAAGAATTTTCCAATAAATTATTTTCCCTGTGATGTCTATAGACCGAGCTTATGCTTGGAGGTTAATTGAGTTAAAATGCAAACTATGCTAAAATGCCTAAATGTTATGCAAGTTCTCCCAAGAGAGATTTGCAATGCTTGAATATAATGGAAATGAGATAGTGCTCAAAGTAAATTGCAAATGTTACTTCAATTGGAAAAGGAAATTAGCTTGAAAATGAATTAAAGTGATGCGAGTAAGTTTGCTTTGCAAAAAGAGGAATTGCTTCAAGTAAATGAAACTGCTCATAATGATATAACTTCAAAATTGTTCAAGACACCTAAACATAAGCTTCATAAGCAAATGAAATTGTAAATTACTCCAAGTAGATGCCACAAACTATAAACTCTTAGCAATTGGAAATAAGATGAAGCTAAAGAAAAGTGAATGGTTGCTTGTAAAGTATGCTTGGAAAATAAGTGAGCAAGTTAACAAATGAGCCTATAGTGAGGCAATTGTATCCCAAAAAAAAAGAAAATTTTTAAGCAACCAAATTAAACTTGCCACATAACTCCAAATACTTGCATGTAAGAAATGAGTTGCTCTAAAGCAAAATATCAACTTGTACTTCAAAGCAAAAATGAAATGCAAAGCATCAAGTGAAACTTGTAGCAAAATTTAACTTAGAAATTGAAATGTGATGGTGAGGTTGTGTTAATTTTAAAGCATGCAAAATGAGCTAAAAATGAAAGTTAGAAAAGATGAAAAATTAATCCACCACACAAAATCCTTTTTCTAAAAGAGGAGAAAGGATGCCTTGGGTAAAAACCCAAGCTCCCATAAGAAAAATAGATTTTTTTATAATAATATTACAATGGAGTTACAGCCTCTTGGAGGGCTGCCCAAAAGATGAAGGGAATTAGTACAAGATTTGGAACCAGAAATAGCCATAATATCCCTCCAACAATAGTAACCTCAAGGGCCAACGAAGACTTTCTAAAATCTTAAAATTACAATCTCCAAAAAGGCCCATGGCCTATCCTTATTTGCAGATCCTTCTATTGTCCATGGCCTCCTTGAAATAAACCTTGGATGCTTGAGAGTTCCTACAAGAAAACTAGTAAGAGTTAAATAGTCTTTCCTCAAGGCACTTATGTCAAAACTCCAACTATCAGCTGCAAAACTAAGACAAAACTAGTGTAAAAGAGCATGTAACTATGATACAAAATAATATACAAAAACCAAATCAAGTAATGGGAGTGAACCCCATCACTTGCCTAGTTTGAGAAATGCTCTTAAATAGCTAAATAAATCAATGAAGGCGCAATTTTTAAAGAGATTTAAATTATGAAGCATTTCCTTCTGTACAAGTTATGTCAAAGAAAATCCTTGCAAGAAAATCACTTCATAAGATAAAGTATGGAATTCAAAGAACCAATGAGAGTTCCTTGGAGAATGTATCAAGAGTGGCTTGGTCTCTCCAAAGACTTCCCCTCGCAATTGATATTTGATCCAACAAGATTCTCTTCTACAAAACTTCAATCCAACATTAGTCCCATATAGATTTAGCAAATGCAATCATAAGAAAACTATATAATTTTTTTGGAAAATAGCTAAAGATTTCTACATCTAGAGCATACACCTAAATCAATTGCCAATGCAAGATAGCTTTACATTAACAAATCTACAAAAGCATATAGAAATAACATAAATCAAAAACATGAGCAAAAGAAATTATATCAATAGAGAGCCAATCATCACACTCCAATGGAACAACACTTATAAATGAACCCTAAAGTCTCATTCACCTCAACGAGTTCTCCTCTTCAAGCATTGTGTGGGTCTCTCTAGAGGAAATCGAATGGCCACTTGAGAAATTCGAATTTTCATGTAGAGGCATTGGGATTATCATCCATTTGTCTTGGGATTGTCACCATTTGCCTTGGGATTGGCCCCCAAACTTCTATATAGTAAAGCCATGGGCTCTCACTATGTATCCATTGTTACGAGCTATTGTGCTTGAGAGGAAACCACTCTCCACGCATCTCTTATGGAACTCCAATTCAAAGGCCACCAATGGGTGAGTCACATCATCAAGTCAACTTATCCTCCTAAAAATATGCGATTTGTTTTTGTGAAACTCGTTGTCCTCTCAAGGAACTTCGATTTCCCTTTTTTGTCACATGTTTCTCCTTGATTCTTGGTCCACATCACTTTATAACTTGGCTTCAACTCCTTGATGGTTTTCCACCTCATTTCCACATCATTTAACACGTGTGGATATTTATTTTCTCCAATTTATTTAATTGTTGGCTCAATTTATTGCCACATTTTCCACTAAACTTAAGAAAATTGGGTTTTGAGGGTCTAGAACTTATTATTTACCTCTCAAAGTGTGTCATAGTAGAAACTTAAGGATGAGAGGTGTAACTTTGAACACACATACCCTGTACAACTTCTCTAGACATCACTTATTACATATTACACTCAGATTTTATTCAAATTTATGTCCTACGGGAAATTTAAAATATTTTAAAAATGACTCATAGACCTAATCAAATTCGATGAAACTTTACGAGTGATCTAGTATGGTAATATACAATCACTCTAGACACTAGGACTCACCCAAAGCCTCATCTTCAAGCCGTACTCAAGCTTTGGGGTTATGCTTGAAGGAAAAAACTCAATTAATTATTAAGTCCCTGCAAGGATATAATAATTAACCAAGTGAAAAAAACCTCCCAGAGTAAACTTACTTGATGACAAGGTCCCAAGTTACCTATGCCTGTTACATGATGATAAGGTCCCAAGTTACCTATGCCTGTTACTAGCATCACTTTACATCATCCCCACGAGACTTGTGGAATATGAGTACAACAGAAGAAGATGAAAAGAAGTAGAGTTGAAAAACTCAAGTGATATGATGATCTCTAATGGTATATGAAGCCTCTGATACATCCTTGGGCATGGAGTCTTAAAAAAAAAAAAAACTTTAGATACTCTTAAGTGGTTAACACACTAAAAGATAGAGCGAATGATGATATGAATGATCTTTCCAGTGGATCTAATATATAAAAATCGAATGGGAGAAAGGGTACCTTTATGAAGGCAAGTTGACTTATCATTTTGGAGGGAAACTTTTCCAAATTTGAATTTTCTCACTTAAATATATATTTTTTTCTTCTTGATGAGGATTTCACTCAAATTAACTTGTCGTAATAATAATAATAACAATAGGAGCGCCCTAAATTTTCTTTCGTCCAATTTGAATTATTCTTAGGGTAAGATGGGTTTTCCTTAGGGGCCAAAGGGTTTCCAAGGGAAATTCATCTTGACGATGCCCAATTTTCAACACTCCCTCCCTCTTCGCTAGGGAGGATTTTCTATTTACATCATAAGTCTCATTTTGGATGACATATTTCAATATAATAAGGCAACCAGTTGCATGATCATTGCATCTCATCTTGTCTAATAGAAGAAAATAATGCATAATCAATGGTAGGGGAGATCAATTCCCAAAACACTACTAGTCTCCAAGTCAAATCACATGACCTACATCTCAACTATATCAACAAGATATCCATCTCATCACATCTCGTCTCAACTTGATTCCTTTGATCATCAGTTGAAAAATGATGTATCGATCTCAATAAGAAGAAGAATCATAGGGGAGCCCAGCGACCTATTGAGAAATCTATGGAAGCTAGATTAGGGGTGATTTCTCTTTACTTTGATAATTGCTTGTGATGTTATCTACTTTAACTTGTAGTATTTATAATTAGCTTCTTCTTCTCTTCATTGTTATAGTGTTCTTATCATCAAACAGTTACCAAAATGAAGATCAATAGAACAAATGGACAAAAAATGTAGGCTGTCAGCTAGGGCCAAAATCTCTCCTAGACAAGAAAACCCACGAGAAATTCTTCCCTTCTTATAGAATCTTCAAATGACGAATTCCAAGACCTTTAGACCCAAGATTGAGACCCCTCCAAGACTAAGTCAACCTCCTTTTAGATGAGCTTCTCTTTCACAAAGTCAACCCAAGTCAAATCTTCCTCATTTGCAAACTTTGATCCCTACAACAAATTTCGGCCTTTACTACAGGATTGCAACTTTTTCGACCCTCCTGCAACTTCGCACATGTGGGTGACATAGGTCAAAATAAGGTTTCCTCCTTGCTCGCTTTAGCTTGCTTCTCTTCTTCTTGTTTTGGAGTTTGATTCTTGATCCTTTAGCCTTCAAACTTCAACCCTTCTAGTATTCTGCAATTTGTGATCTTACTACAACAATGGAAGCCCTAATTTTCGCACATGTGAGAAAGATAGACACAAAAACTTCAGATTTCAATTTTTCTTGTTGTCTTCTAGCTTTTTCTTAACCTTTGCTCTTCTTCCTTGCCTTTAGACTTCTTATTTTTGGACGAACTTGCTTACATAGTCTTCTTCAAATGAGGTCAAATGCCCTTTATATATACTCTTTCCTGGAGCTCGAATAGCCCTAAATAGGGCTGACTTTTCATAGTTAGGTCGATTCGATCTTGGAGGGGCACTTCGACACTTTTTGACTCAAAATAAATTCTTTAACTAGATACAAAATGCCCAATAGGGTCTAATACATATGTAATGACTTCTTTGACTCTTGACAATCATGACAAATCCTAGAAGCACAAAATGGGTGCTTTGACCTAGAACAATTTGACTTTGAGCATGGAACCCCATGCTTTATAAAATGAAACTAATAATTTTTCTTTTTCTTTTACATCAGATATATAGGATCATGAGTACATAAAATATTATGAAGACCAAACCTAATTACAAATTTCAACACTCCCTCTTAACTAGAGAGGTATTCATAGGATATTGATGGTACATGGACATTCTCATACTAAAGAATTCTCATAATAAGAGTCAGATTGGTAAGCCATCTCATAGGCTATTTTTCAGCTTATATTAGTGCATCTCATTATATCAAAGAGCATTGTCATATAGCAAGGCCTTGACTAACAGTTATATCTCTCCATTAGATTAGAGCACAATTTTTGGGAGACAATGATTTATAGACACCTTCATCATTGTCTCTCAAGGCACATAACCAATCTGAATGTTCAGAAAGTATATCCTTTTAGGACCATTCCCCACTTGGATTTACACATCCTCAAGGAATCTCCTTTTCGACTACTCTTGTCTTTGATTCCCTACCTCATCTTCAAAGAGTATCGATTCCTGAGACTATTTCTACCCCAAAGATGTATCGGGCTCAGATGCTTACTCAATCCTCCATTCTTTCTTCATGGTATGAAGACAAGAATGATGTGTCTATCTTTCCCTCTCAACTAGCGAGGATCTACTCATTCCCTTACATGAAAGGAATATACCTAAGCTCCCTCTTAACTAGGGACTTGATTCCAACAACATCTATCTATTCTTTTGTGGAGATCATGGTACTATTAGTTGCTTGTAGCGCTCCTTTTTCTAGATCATCATGCCATAAATAAACTTCAACTTCTACATCATGGAGCCATCTTCTTCCATAACTTCTTTGTACGGCTTCGACCATCATTCTCACCACTTTCCTTAACAAAGCATAGTGTTGAACCAATTAATGCTTGTCATATTATCCTTCTTTTCATCAAAAAGTGACCTTTGTCATCATCTGGCTATTATTCATACTGCTACCTCTTTCAAGTCATATTCTTTTCAGAATCATCCATCCTGTGAAAATTCCTTAAACCCAAGAATTCGTACTGCAGCACTGATGATATTTATTATTTCTTCTACTTGTTAGATTTACATAAACAAGTTATTTGTAGTTTCCTATAGCAAACATCGAAATACATACACTGCAGCCTACACCAACTAAATTATATCCCGAAACAGGAAACTGAACAATAGAGAAAGATACACACAAATGACAGTTATTTTTGGACAAATACCCCTAGATAAACCCAATGTAGGAAAACCGATGCTGGAGATCTATCGGTTTTATTATTAAGCTGAAGTATTTTTTAATACAACTACTAGATGCCCTCCCAACAATCTAGTTACAGAGAAAATCACTTAGCAGAAGAAACTGATGAGATTACCTCACTCTACACTACAAGTCACAGTTGATCCAACAGCTGAACTATGAGTTCCCCAGCTACTTCTGCGCTGCCCCTGCGTGAGCCCTGTGTCAGCCTCCAAGGACCTGCATCAGCTCAACTGGGAATCGATTTTCCCTCAAAAGCCTTTTCCAGCCCTCCTGGCTCAGAAACGTCAACTCCCTCAGCAAATTCGAATATCTGTGCTGGAAGCTGCTGCGCTGCCCTACGTGGGGCCTGCATGAACCCTTCCTGGCTCTCCATCACCCTCTTTGCCCTCTACGCTACCTCCTTTGTGTGTCTCTTTGCCTTTCTGTTGAGTATTCTTGGCTCCAAAGAATATCCTCCAGCCAAAACTCCCTCTACCCCTCTCTGGCAAAACTCACTATCGAAATCCTCCCGGAAGTTGCTCTACTTCAGAAAATCAAACTTCTAAACTCCCTCTCCGTGTGTCTTTCCAAATGACCCTCAAGCCTCCTTAAATAATATCCTCATTGACATTCAACGGCCAAAATTAGAAGCTAACCAATGACTAATATCATTTATGCTCGATCCTCGTCTTCTTCTAGAAGTTACACCCACAGTTAGATTAATACCCATTAATTATTTTATTTTCCTAAGTTTAAACTTAGGGTCCCATTCAAAATAATTAATTACTTTAATAAAATTGTCCCTAGATGGAATTTCCCAAAACACTTTTTGGGTTCTTTGGAATACATGTGCCCAAGCCTCCCTGCAAAATTTGAGATTTAGAGCACATCCGATGCTACCAGAAATCAACACATCCAAATGTATGTGTACTAGATATAGTTTGACAACCTTTTGCCAAGTAGCCCTGTTCCAATCCAACTAAATGCTTGCTTTCAAAAATCAAGAGAGAACTTTAAAATATAATTACCTCTTTATGATGCAAATTCGGACCTCTGCACTAGAAGTTGTTGCGCTGCTCTACGTAGGGCCTGCATGAACCCTTCCTAGCTCTGCATCACCCTCTTTGTCGTCTACGCTGCCTCCTTTGTGTGTCTCTTTGCCTCTCTGTTGAGTATTATTGGCTCCGAAGAATATCCTCCAGCCAAAACTCCCTCTGCCTCTCTTTACAAAAGCTCACTATCGAAATTCTCCTGGAAGTTGCTTTGCTTTAGAAAATCGAACTTTTGAACTCCTTCTCTATGTGTCTTTCCAAATGACCCTCAAGCCTCCTTAAATAATATCTTCGTTGAAATTCAACGGCCCAAATTAGAAGCTAATCAATGCCTAAGATCATTTATGTTCGATCCTTGTCTTCTTCTAAAAGTTACACCCACAGTTAGATTAATACCCATTAATTATTTTATTTTCCTAAATTTAGACTTAGGGTCCCATTCAAAATAATTAATTATTTTAATAAAACTGTCCCTAGATGGAATTTCCCAAAACACTTTTTGGGTTCTTTGGAATACATGTGCCCAAGTCTCCCTGCAAAATTTGAGACTTAGAACACATCCAATGCTACCAGAAATCAACACATCCAAATGTATGTGTACTAGATATAGTTTGACAACCTTTTGCCAAGTAGCCTTGTTCCAATCCAACTAAATGCTTGCTTTCAAAAATCAAGAGTGAACTTCAAAATATAATTACCTCTTTATGATGCAAATTCGGACCTCTGCACTGGAAGCTATTGCGCTGCTCTGCGTGGGGCCTCCATGAACCCTTCCTGGCTCTGCATCACCCTCTTTGCCCTCTTTGCTGCCTCCTCTGTGTGTCTCTTTGCCTCTCTGCTGAGTATTCTTGGCTCCAAAGAATGTTAAAATTTCTGTTTTCCCACCCCGGTTTTCAGTTTCTACTTATTTCTCCCATGTAGTTAAATGCCCTTTCCCATAACCATACATTCAACAAGCTGAAAAAAATAAATTTGCTGAAAACACAAATTCTGGAAATTTTACAGAATGCTGGAAATTGCAGAAATAAAAATCAGCAGTAATAAACAGCCATTAAAACATATTAAAACACTGATATTTTTGGTCAATGTG